>JAVQJD010001850.1:0-10915 GCA_036023655.1 Nannoperca australis
AGTAGTAGTAGTAGTAGTAGTAGTAGAATCAGTTACATTTTGTAGTGTTCCTTCATTGATCTTCACTAGTCTGTCCACTGTTATTCTTTTTTCTTTTCCCCTCAGTTTGTGAATCCTCAAAAAGTGAGGAAAATCCAATATTGATTAATTAAAAGTTATAGATAACCTCATCAAAACTTTAATCACCACATCACCCACAAAAAGTATTATGTGCTACATTATCTGGCAATTTTTAATATGTCTTGCTTTTATTTAAAATATGTTCTTCAATTACTCCCCCAGTTTTCCATTAGCAAGTCTAATTTCCTAGCAAAATGTCTGTTTTGAAATGTTGTTATTTGGAATATGCAACACCTGACCAAGGACTTTGTAATAATGTAACCCTGAGGTCTAATTGAGAAGCATCTATTTATCTACAAAATGAAAGGAAACAAATGTATTAGTTTGAAAAATGAATGTGAATATTCACACTTCACCAGGGCATTTTCACACAACTCCCACAATGGTATTATATTTGAAAATACTTGACACAATACGACATAAGCCTGTCTGCATCTCTACTAGAATAACACACAAACTAATAGCTTATAAATGTCATTGCAGTGATGGTCAGTCACAAGTTCAAACACTGAAAGTTATATTTGATTTCTTTTAAACTCAGAACTAATCATAATGTGCCATGAATCGATACAGTCATTCCATATACTGAACATTCAAAGGCAGCGATAGGTGGCTTGTGAAGTTTTTGAGAAATGCTACACATATAAGATTCGACCAGGCTGCTAATTGAAATTGAACCCGAAAATAAAACCACTATTCTGAATCAAGCCAAAATAAGGCTAATGGGAGCCATAAAAACTATAATCTCACTCAGTAGAAGATGCACATTGTTGGGAGGTGTCACTGTTGAAGCTTCTCTCTGAATCAATAAGTGCAGCCTTTGTGGGTTTTTGGAGCCATATTTGGAGCCATGGTATTTATATTGATCTACAGAAGGCTTTTGTTATAGACAAAAATGGAGAAGTATGGCATATGAGGTATAGCTTGCTCTTGGCTGAAAACTACTTAGAAAATTGACAGCAATGTGTGCAAATGAATGATACTGTGTCAGGATTTAGGAAGGTCACCTGTGGAGTACCCCAGGGACCTGTGATTGGTCCAAAACAGTTTATACTTTATAATAATGATATTTGCAATGTTACTAATGTAAAAATAATAATACTAATAAATACATTTTAGAAATGTGTAATTTGTTTTTGGTTTGAAAGTGTGAATGATTCTTTATTCTTTTTTTTGGGGGGGGGGTAGTTTAAAGAGATAAGAATGTAGGTTAGGCATATATAAGCATTTTGCTTCTGCCTGAAGCTTTTCAGTCATTTAAGACTGTTTCTTTTTGTTTATACTGTTTATATTGTACTTACTGTATTATGTGTGATGACACATATACACAAAAAAAAAAAAAATATATATATATATCTCTGAGGTTAGACATTCTGCTTATAATCTCCATGTCAGCACTTCTTTTGATGTAGTCGAGGGGGCCATGTACATGTCCTGAGGGCTCTGTCCAGCTTTCCAGCCTCAGTAGTCAAAGCTAAACACCTGTCACTTCGACACTCGACTTCCGTCCTCCTGTCACCGGTACCACAGGGGGTTTTGATGGGGCTTGTCCCGGTTGTTTAGTGTCAAAATATACTATAAAGACTTTCCCCTTCTTTATGTCTTTTATTACTAGAACACACTTTTTCTTTTCTTTGTTAGATTGTACCAAGCTCATGTTTAGCTGCGCTAACTAACTAAAATGTAATTTTGTTTTATGATTTATTTAGGGGGGGAATCCATAAACCTCACTCTTTACTAATAATCTTTAGGAAATTGGCTTCAAGTGAGCAAAAACAAATTCTCTTCATCAGCCAGCTAAGAGCTCTACTGTTGTGCTGCAGTGATTGGTTTCAGCTGTAAGAAATGGCATCGTGAAAATAACCACCTTGTACAGTGCATGCTTTAATGCACATAAGGATATTTGGGGCTATAATCTGCTTATCCCATGATAACATCCCAGAGTAGCTGGCTACTAAGTTAACGTCTTAATACCATAAGAGGAGATTTGCTCGGCTTGGTTACAGTGACCAGCTTTTAGCTTGAAAACCTCTTTACTCTGGCTACAGTATCTTAAGTGTGTGGGGTGAGGAGGGAAAACATTTTTGTTTGTGCTAAATATTACTGCATGTCTCCCTAGTATTTGACTTAGTGTTGTAGAAAACCCAGAGCCCAAAGCCAAAATATTGTACTTTGGGTAAATTTGAAAGGACAGAAGCAGGGAGTTGTAAATTATGTGAGACCAAATTATTAATATCCAAGAACAAGAGCTTCAACAAGGAGCACCGAAACAAACATCACATTACAGAATGGAAAGCATCCCACAATATCCTCATGATACCAGAACGCATGTCATCACACGAGGCAAACGGGGTACAGAAAAGTGTAATTATCTTTTCTTTTCGTCTCCTTTTTAATGGTGTCCTTAAATTGAGCTAAAAATGCTGTGTTCCTGTCCCTGCTGCGGTTGCCATAGGTACCCAACGTGCCCTACAGGACGGAGACAACACTTGCAGAAATATTTAGACACCAGACTGGTTCCATAAGGGCAGAATAACAGCTCCATCAAACAAACAACACCCAGCTGAAAAACACCAAAGGAGCAGTGAAGTACAGCGAGACCTAAACTGAGAGGCTCTCAGACATTTTTTACATCATATTTTTGAGATTTCTGTCACCCAGAGCAGCTAAAAGTGTTGACAACTCAGCAAGCCTGAAAAGCTGACGTTATAAGTTATAACAGTGTGAGAGTGTATGGTTTTTATTTGATGCAGAAAGAGAAACAAATCCTTGCTCCTTCACCATTACCATGGTTACAATCATACTTCGTCCATTCTTTATCATATCAAAAGTCAAACCAAAGGTTTTGCAAATGTATTGTTAATATTTTTTATAATTGAAGGAAAGAAAAGGGGTATTTGAAGATGCATCAGAAATGCTCCTGTGTTTGATTGGCAGCTGAGTCCGCCGGGGCACCAAGACACAATGTAAACCAACTTCTGCTTGTAACTGTAGCCATCTTGACATTTACGCATTTTCTAATGTGTTCAAAGTGCTACAGCTGACTACTATCTGGCTTGCCAATAGGCTTCAGCCAAGTACGTTTCCCTGGTGCATATTTGTATGGGAGCTCATTGAGTAAGCCAAGGTGCAGGATGAGACATGCTTGCAGATACGAAGGGGACATTAGCTAGAAAGCTTAAACTGTGTTATGTTTAAGGCTGCCATGTGGCTGTGTGCCAGTGTCACCGTCACCCAATATAATAATGATATATACTGTGCATGATTTGACTAGATGTATTCACAGAGTCGACATAGAGAAACAATGGCATTCTCGCTCGTTTGTAGACAGGCAGGAAGCACGCCATTACAACCAAAAAATATTAAATTTGGAGCAGATTTTTTTAAAGATTGAATGAATGCTATGAACAGAATTTTTATTTGCTCTTATTCCTGTCTCTCACTTTCATACAGAATCAGGGATGAATTCAGTAGACTCTGACTTTATTCATAATTCCAGCAGCTCTCTCTTCATGTACGTCACAGAGGCAGCGGTAGTAGCAGTGGCGATGTTGTGTCAGGCTATCTGTCTCTTCCAGACAGGCTAGCCATGCATGCAGCTCAGAATAGAGCAGCTGGGCTGGCTCTTAGACTGGGGCAGTGAGTGGTGTCTGTGGTCAAAGAAGAGCAGGCAGAGATATGCTCTGTTAAGCTGAGGCCAGACACGGCCCTGCTGAGAGCCTGTATCAGCCATTCAGCAAAGCCAGGGCTGTGAGCAGTGGAGAGGCACTGGAGTAATAAGAGACCGATAGACAAACTGGATGAGGAACGTGACGTACAGCTCTCTGTAAGCATCCTGCTAGTTTTGCATGATTTCAGTGACTCACATGCAAAAAAAAAAAAAAAAAAGTGCATACACACCCTCACGGCACACTTGGGCTCATCAAAAATGCATGTTCTCTGAGACACGCACCAACACAGTCATTTTACACCCACTGTGTAGCTTAGGTTTAGCTTCCATGCAGTGTATCTTTCTGGAGGCACAGGTTTGAGTTTGAATCTCTGCTGGAGTCTGGACACGCTCGCGCACCAGATCGCAGGGTGTCCTGACAACCACACAGCCTGATCGATCAGTTAGGAGAATAAATAATTTTCTACAAACTCTGCGCCAGCTCATTCACTCTGTGATTGATTCCCCACATGCTTTCAATACTAAGAACTGATTGTTAGCTGGTTATTTGAGGAGCTACAACCTTGTGTTTCACATATCTTTCCAAAGCTGGTTCCAAAATAACATGTTTATGAACTGAGGATATTGATCACTGGGCTTTAATTCAGTGTGACAGAATTATTCAAGTAGATTTGAGTTACGATGGAGTCGGCTACCAATACTGTGCTTCAGCCCTTCTCTCTGATCTGAAGGATCTTTCTTCTCCTTGTGTCTCTCTTCAAACACATTCTGATGAGTTCTGCTGTCTCTGTCTTTCCTTTTTCTTCCTTATCTGCCACATCTATTTCTGTAGTGTTCTGTAAAGTGATCTTTTTGTTTCAATTTGGTTACTCAACATAACTGGAATTGAAAAAGCTTTGTAATGTTTCTCCAAAAACATTTGAATTCCTCAAATAGAAGCTTATCTGTGAGAAAGAGCCTCCAAAATCTGTCTTCGTCATGGAGAACGGGACGGCGGACATTAAAAACCTTTTCAGTTACACAATTGATTTGTGCTACCTACTTGATTCAAAATGCTCAATAATCTGCTAATTGCCTCGAAACTGATGTGGCTTTGTTGGTCCAATCTTTATGTATGAGGCAACGTTCTGGATAAAATGTGAAGCGGACGCAGCATTTGGGGGGGTGAAATGTGTTTTTGAAAAAGCTTCTGCAAACATGAATGAAATGAAATGATCTGTGTTGTACAGCATTTGTTCAATAGCTGTGAGTGCTTGCACACACATTAAACATGAAACCTCACAAAGGAGTGGTTAAATGCACACAAGGAGATAGTCAAAGATATTGACTATCTCTTTGTGTGCCCCCCAATGCTGATTCCAATACTCAGGGTGTCTTATATACCGATCCAATACCTTTTTTCTTTAGTCGCCTTTTACCCCATTGATGAGGCTTTTTGCTCCTTTGTTTGTCGAAATGCTCTGAATGTCCTGGTTAGTCAGGTGAAATCTCACCATGTGAAAGCAGAAGAGGCTAACTCTGCCGTGGAAGGATTTGTAGTCAGAGGAATAGGAAAATACACTTATTCACTTCCTCTCGAACAGTTCGATGAGAAGATCGATACAACACGTCTGTGTGTTAAGGTACTGAGCTGGAGTCAGGGGAGGTTGTGCTTAGCTTATCTTAGCATAAATACTGAAAGCAGGGGGGAACAGTTAGCCTGGCTCTCTCCAAAGTTCAAAAATCTACCTACCAGCACCTTTTTAAGCACACAAGACTAGTGTATCTGGTTTGTTTAATCCGCATACAATCAGCAATGTAAAAACCACTCATTTCTTTGAGCATTAGCCCACTGGCATTTCACTATCATTAGACTCAAGGAGGTGTTTAACATAGTCTGGGGTATACTGACATACATGTTTCTGGTTGGGCAGTGTCAGGTATTCAAGAAATACCTGCACACTGAAAGAAATCTCTTCTTACTGACTATAACAACTATACTACTTATAGGTTAAATGCGAATACTCCACAAGGCTAAGAAAAGATAAAACCTTTCATTACTTCAACAGAAATAGGACTGAGCTCTCTCTCCGGTAACCTTGACCACACTGGCCAACACACCGTAAACAAGCTCTCTTCTCTTCTTAGGCATGTTTGGTATTACTTTGGAGACTGACACACTAAAGTAATATCATCAGAGCTATGGTGATTGTCTCTCTTTGGGGCAGACAGCAGACTAATTGGTCCCATCTCCTCTTGAGTGGCTGTTCCAGGAGCTGGGCATAATCTCATTAGGCAAAGGCGAGCAGCGAACACCGGGCTGTGTGGGGAGAAAAAGCAAGTTCCCCTGTCCATGTTGAGCTGGCCAGAGGCAAAAATCCTCCTATGGAGACCGCTGGGCATATGGAAACTGTGTCAGCTAGGACTTGTCAGGCTGACAGTTCTTCTTCTGTGTCTCAGTGTGTACGTGTGCATGTATGCGTTCACGTGAATGTAAGAACTAGAAATGGATGTTGTTTTCTTTCTGGGCAAAAGCTTCTCCTTGTGAATAGTACCGGTGCTGCTGAGGTCTGCTGTTGCCACAGTGACTAGCTATCAACTAGAAGTATTCCCCTTTTTGGTAAAACTACAGGTGCCAAGAGGCTGAGTAATACACAACGTGTCTGAGAAATAATTTGTGAATAGGCCATCCAAAGGTTAGCCTCACAGCGTAGCCAAATTTCTCCTTACCATAATTGTACTTGAAAAACAACCTGCTAAAAGGTCCATTTACTTGGCAAGATTTTAGCAGGAACATTTCATTACAGTTTAGATGTGACAGCCTATTTTGGTCAGCAAGTTTAATTAAGGCGGAGCTTTTCCAGGGGGATATTAAAGCAAAAGTTTTACTTTCATTTTGGGACACCCTTCTGAATCATCAAGTATATAATGCTGTGAAAATCTATGCCGCAATATGAATACAGTCAGATCACAGATAATCTGTGATGACACTAGCAGAACTCAGAATGACATCTAAGGTTGACAGCATGCATGATTAACTTATTCTGGACATGCATTATGTCTATACAAATTATGGAGGGATGCTTGTGCTAGTGCATGAGATAAAGCAGAAACAGACTTGAGTGGCAAATACCTTCACCATTGAGACATCACGGACAAAAGACCACTCTGATGCAACCGAATCTAGACAGGTCTTCAGTGTACAGATTGAAGATACACAGAGGCTGTTTTCAGTGAGCTCAGGAACTGCTTTGCACAAGTCTCTTTCGTAAGTACTTTATTTCCTCTAAAATGCACGAGTATACCTCTATAAACACACTCTTGGTTTTTCCATCAATTATTAATAAATGTGTTTTGCAAAGAGCATACTCTTCAAATTTCACCCCCGAGACCTGTCGCCACCAATCATTTAGAGATGCAGTGTGATCTCCCATTCTTATTTCTAATAAAGCTCCTCTGCATCCCATACCCTTACAACTAAACTTATTGCAATGTCAGGCGGCAAACAACCATCATCATCACTAATCATTCTCTTGGCCAGCAGGTCTGACTAAGTACTCAGTTGAAGCTATTAAGGTACTTGTCAACAGCACTTTCCAGAGTGTGCTGCCTTTGGCTTTCAATCTAATCAGGCCTGATAAGAGCGCGCCGACACCAAGAAGGATATCTCCTCTTCACCTCCAGCTCATCATACGAGGGCTATAAATGTCTGTTGATCATCACCTACCCACATGATTAGGAATTAATCCAGTTTTCTTATTCATCTAGTTCTAAATTGATTGGGCACTTACAGGAAGAGCTGTTAATAACCCGGTACCTATGTTGCTCAGATCTTTGGTTTCCTTATAGCCAGCAAAGGACTCCGTCCGTGAGTTATCTACCTCATTAGACTCCTATCCATCTGACAGCCTGATGGACAGGTTAGCTCTGCTGTGTTTCAGCTGAGATGAAAAGGAAACTAACATCAGATTACAAACAGAATTTCCTGCCGTCCTCCTCTCTTGGCCTCCTTTCAGAGCTCCTGCCAAAGCGGTGGCACCTTAATGCCTCTTATCAATCTCAAAGCAAACGATGGTCGAGTTCACAGTGAGGTTCTTTCGCTGTTATGTCTTTTTGTTTCCCTCCGTCTGTCTCCTTGGCTACCTCTTAATCCTTCCAAAAGTCATGGCATCATAATACAGTCAAGCAACCATACTGATGCTGAAATAAATGTACTTCTGAAGAAGCCTGTGGAATTCCACCCAAACTTATGTGTTTAACTTTTTATAAAGTGGGAGAAGTAAGAGAGTTTTTCCAAGTTATTTTTAGTTCTTGACTTAATGTGGCAATAGAGGTGGGTGGATGGCCATGGATGGATGCAGTTTTGGTGGAAAAAGACATGCTAAACACTTTTTAATGAAACGGTGCAGAGTGCAAGACTGTGTTGCCAATGGTAACTGCCAGCAATTCTTTAAACAAGATTCCAGTGCTTATAATAATACTCAAGGACTTTTACTACTCTGCAGAGTCAGATTTTACTGCCTTTCATTGTTTTGGGTTTTTTTTCAAGTGGCAATAAACAACCTTTGGCTTGCAGATGAGTTCATCAGTCTTCTGTACGTACACTGTACGTGAACTGTAATCGTACTCACTATACAATATTCTAAAGCTTGATTGTACAGTGCACAACATTTATATTTAATTAATAATACCCCGATTACTAATAAAATGAACAAATCACAGCATTTGCGTTAAAGATGGCCGAAGGTTTAACACATGAGACTCAGAAAGCTGGTTCTTTAACATTACTAAACTCATCATGCAAATGAATATTTCAGTAACAGTTAATGGTTAATGTGCCAGCTTTTTGCATCTCACATTATCCCTACACATTAATCAAAGTGTTAGTATTATTAAACCTCTATATTAGCTGTACGTCTTTAAGCATAGGAGGTTACTATCATACCGAGGGACGTGCCTCTTCCTTCCGTTCCACATCTGAAGAAGTGTGTTGTTACCATGGTAACCACAGCCTTATCCCACTTACATGAGCATAATTTGGGCAGTCAGTGTTTTATTAGAAAAATGCAGAGTTTAAAAGTGCAAGCGTAAGTCACAGGAAACTTCTCGAGGTATCTACATATATTTCTTAGATGTGAATTTCTTGTCTGCATAATTTAGTCTGTGTACATCTCTTGCTAATTGGCAGCTGAAACTGTTAAAAATGTAAGCAAGATTGAATTAAATGGGATTTGCATTATGCAACTTGTTTAAGATATATGATATTTATGTAAGTAGATATATACATGTATGTTAAGTATTATGAGGTAATTTAAATGGTATATAATTATGAGAATATCAATGAAGGAATATGAATTTGAAAGGAACTATATTTGAAGCTTCAGCACATACAAAATTAGTTAATATTCAATATGAACAGATCTGCAGATATACTGTACATGCATACGAGCAGTTGGAGACTGAGACTGTCTGGTCGATTCAAAATGATGTCACTGTTCGCCATAATTACTGCAAGAGTCTCAAGAGATGTGCCGAGATGTGAAGAATTATACTAATATGATTATCACAGTGTTTCCCGGCCCAGATTAGACGTGGAGAAAAGAAATCCTTAAAAGAAATGTTTTTGTAGAAGTGTTTTTGTAGATGTTGTCTTAGCATTCTTTTGTGGTGCCTGCTTAGGAATGTACTGTAATTCAAATGCTAACTAAGTTTATTTGAAGGGGAATTATGAATAATTATGATACATAACTAAAATATGAAATGATTCATTCAGCGAGGTAATTCCTCTGCGGGCTCGTATAATAATAAATAGATGGCCCTTCATGCTGGGGAGACGAGAGAGAGGCTGATGGTTTATTATTTGCTGTTATTGTTAGAATAAATAAAAAAGAGCAGGTCTTTTCCAGTTTAGTGATTTTATTTCCAAGCTCAAGAAAACTGGTCATTTTTTTTGCACCCACATTTACAATTACCACACAATGCACACTGCACAAGACACACAAGGGGGAAATGAAAGCTTAACTACACCTGGTAAATCAATAAATGGCAGGGGTTATGGATTTGGAGTCAATATGAACAGCTGACAGAGGGAATGAACTTTACCTGAGCAGCGTTGAGTCAAATCAACAGCACAGTGACTTCCGGATTAATTGCCAATTTAGGTTTAGTTATTAGAGGGCTTGTGCTTGTGTTTGTGTTCCTAGCCAATCATGTGGATTGTAATTTTCCCAGGGCTGAGTCACCCCCTCTACTGTCTTTTGTACATTTATGTTTAACTCTGGCATGTTGAGGGTGAAATTAGCTGAAAACACTTTTAATTGACACCACTGAGATGGATGAATTAGTACTCTTGATTTGTGTGCGTTTGCGGCCGAACCACATGTTTATCACAGTGTATTTTACTGAAAGTTGTTGTTCGGTGCTTGTGTGTGTGTGTGTCACTGGGACATAGACCTGTTGTGCAGTGTCTGAATGCTGTTTTATTTTTGACTAATGGTTGCAAGGCTGCATTCCTGTGGCCTGGCACTGACTTGTTTATGCCTGTGTTGCTGTATGTGCAACAACACACATGGGCTTTCATCCAGTATTCAAATTCCATTTAAATGTTTGAATATTGGCACCAGTTGTCTCGTGCGCTCCACTTGCTCTGAGGTGGTGGTGGTGGTGAAAGCAAATGTTGAGCTGGTGTTTACCAGGTTACAGCAGGCTGATCAGCTCCCAGTGGGAGGTGCCTTGAGTTGTTACACATGCCTGGCTGATCACTGGAGGAGGTCTATACAACAAAGATGGCTCTGCGTGGCTCATCAGCTACGGAGAGAATTTAGTTTCTTTTTAAAGCAGTCAAAAAATATAATTGTATATAATATTAACAAGTGATTTGGGTCATGCACTCGCTGAATACTACAGGACAATAATGGAAAACAAGTGATATTTTGTGCAGAATAATTGCAGCGTACCTGGACAAGCAGCTAAGATGACAAAATAATACGTATTTGTTCAACCCATTACAACAGCACAGCATTAAACAAAAGCCATCTAGCTCCAACACAACATTACTGCTAAGTAAGGAAGTTATGTGGAAAGAAACTTACATTCGTATGGACTTTCTCCGCTCTCCTCCGGCGGACTTCAAAACAGCCTCTCTCG
>JAVQJD010001854.1:0-50163 GCA_036023655.1 Nannoperca australis
GAGAGAGAGAGAGAGAGAGAGAGAGAGAGAGAGAGAGATAGAGAGAAGACAGTACAGGGGTTTGTGCCATGTGGGGCAGCATAATCACCTGCTAAATAAGAGTTATACTTGTAATCTAAAAAAGACAGAAATTACATAAACAAACCTGCTTAAAAATCTATTTAGTAATTAATAAAATCACTCCTCGAAGCAAAACTAGTCGGAAAATCTCATTGAGATTTGTCTCATTATTGTCTACGAGTAACCAACTTTTGTTTCCATTTCCAGTAAACGGTCATGCACACTGGTGCATCTCCTCTCTCTTGCACTCTCATGCACACGCGCACAAACACACACACACACACACACACACACACACACACCTGCTCCAGCAGTGAGTTTCATTAATCTTCTCCCAGGCCCTGTCCTTTGCGGGCTGACCCAGGTGAGGGAGGGGCAGGCTGGGGTCAGAGGCTAGAGGACTGCCCCTGTCTGGATGGGGGCCTCGTGAACATTAGCCCCTGGCCAGTGGAGTGGGGGCGGTGGAGGGACCACCCCATACTGCCTGCGAGAGGTCAGCATTCAGAAATAGAAAAGAGTGATTTCTGAGCAAATCCAAAGGTGGAAGTAACTATAGACAAATGGGCCAAAAAATGAAGACCACATACCAGAAGAGGAATACAGTAAAGATGACCACTGTTAACAGGATGCAGTCCTACATGAATGCAATGCAGTAAAACAAAGAATAGAAAAATATATTTTATACATTATACATATATTAAAACACATTTTTGATGAAAACAGCAGCAGATAATGTAATGTTTCTGTAAGAGGTCACAATCATACTTATATGATATGATGATACTTACATATTTTCAAAGTTTTTTAATAATGAGAATCTGCTGATAAGGAGTGTGATCTGATATTTCTATTTTACCCAGAAATACAGCTGCACTCTGAGACTACGGAGAGTTTCAGTGTGGAACCAAACACGAGCTAGTTAAAACGTGATTCAGATGAAAATTGTAGCTGAAAGAAAGTTTAATAATGTAGCTTTTAAACTTTCTGCCAATTTTTATTGAAACTGATGGCTGCTATTTATTTGTATGGCTCCATGCTTGATTTGCTCACAACACTGTGCATTAGGAAAAGGTTTCAGTGTTTCAATGTTTTTTACAGCTATGGTATCTGGAGATAGATGGTTTACAATAAACAAAGTAGCGAAAAATGGATCATGCTTCAAATTGCAATTACTGGTCATTTAAAATATGTATTTACTGGCCTTGATTTATATCCTTCAGATCACTCCTACTGATTTGTTTAACATATTAAGATTCAATAAAAACTGTCTGGGTATGCAGACACAGTCGATCATCATAAACATCATAAACTGGAAAGAGTGGCAACATTCCAGGCTGTGCAACCATGCAGATCACCCCAGAGCTGACCTCATCTCAGCCTGCTGACGGGAGAACTGAGACCCGGCCCCAGGGGTGAGCCTGCCTTTTTGTGTCTAACCTCCCCCTCTCTTCTCCAAGCGAAGACCCTGAACAAGCATCCCCTCTGTCTGAAGCACCTACCAAGAACAGAGACTCAACTCTTCCCCTGGCATTATCAAACAGCTCAATGAACAGAGAGGACACACAAAAGTTACAGAAAGTGAGCGAGCAAAGAGAGAGACAGGCAGAGGGAAAAGGGCCAGAAGAAAGAACTCTCGTTTGTGTTAGCGTACATACACAAGCCCACACATACATGGGACTTGGCAATGCAGTTTGAAGAGGACAGTCATCAACAGGTACTTTATTAAACTGAAAGGCCTCTTCTCTCTACGCAACAACTCTACACTCGTGTTATCCTGCAATCTTTTATTCACCGCAAGGTGTTGATGATCGCAATGACTGTGTATGGTTTGTGTCATTCTTTGCAGAGAGAAGACCTCTAAATCAAAATTCAAAGCCAGAACTAAAAAGTAAGGCAATATTATGAATACAGCACATAAAAACTTAAAAGCACACACTCATCTATTCCTAACTACATCCGCTCCCACCTACCCACTCACACACACACACACACACACACACTCACACACAGACTTGAAAGTGTCTGATATGCGAGGCGTGTTGATCCTGTTTATAATGGCGAGTTTCCTGGTGTAAGCTGTTGGTCTCCCCTGGCGTTGGTCTCCCTCTTCTCTCCAGCCCCTCATCTCTAATGCATGAGCCAGCCAGAGAGACCGCGGAGGCCAAAGAACGAGCAAAAGGGAGAGCGAGGGAGCGAGAGCGGACAGAGGGAGAGGCTAACCCTGGCACTGCGGTGCAACACTTTCATATTCTAATAAACCCAACATGAATACACCCATATACAGAAAGGGAGGAAATTGCATTTCTAAAACTCTCTCTGTATCAAAGGGCATTCCGCTGAACATCTCTCATATACACACACACACAGACACACACAAACATGCAGTCCGGCATTTTCCAAACTGGAAAAAAATGGACTAACACAAACATACACACACACACACACACACACACACAGGGAAGGCTCAGAGGGATTACAGTCTGCTTACGACAGCAGTTGAATACACACACAGGCATAAAAACACAGAAAAGTTCTTAAGAGAAGTTCTGTTTGAGGAAGTTCTAACTAGACGTCAGAAACGTGGAAACGTGGAAAAGCGTGATAATATCAATGTATCGCTGAGAGCATGTGGAAAACAATGTGAGGTAACAGAAAGAGAAAGTGAGACAAAATTGTGCAAAACACGTACGCCGAACTCAAACGGGTGTCTCATTTCTGGCCTCATCTCCTTTGGAGCGAGCCATTTAATTTCAGACCGCTGATACCCATCCCTCCTTTCACAAGAGTTAATATCCCATTCTCCCTCCTTCTCACTGCTGGTGTGTGATGGAGTCTCAGTGACAGCCTGTAATGCAGGCCTGTATGCATTGATTATATGACACTCTCCATTCAGGTGTGCTATTAAAGTTCCCCTCCTCTCTTCCTTTCTGCTCTGCCAGTGGAATAATGTCCAATAATAAGAGGAGCAGGTGACAGGAGCCGAGGCAAGAGCCAGGCTGGCCCAGACACAAACTAGTTCCCTGGGCAGGACTAAATGAAGCTACGCCGATGTTATTCACCCCAGCACCATAAGCCGCGGAGGAACATAGTGGGGGAATGCATAATTGCATTTAAATTACATGAAGGATGCTTTGACTACCTCCTTGTCTGGCTGCCACTCCCCACTGTATATCTGCACCCATGTAAAATCCACCCATCCCACCCTCTGTAGCTCCCCTCCCCCGTTAGTAATTAAGGACGCCCTCATGTCCATCCCAGACATGAGCATAATACAGTGCACAGAGAAGATGCCTTTAATTAGCGTTCAGTAATGAGTGTGTCTCTGCGTATGCATTATGATGTTGAACATTAACTCAATATGGTGATATATTGTGTTTCAAACCAGGTGCGCTCTGGCAAAGAGAAGTTAAGATGCAGATTGAAATTTGTTTTTTTCTGAAAGGTGCCTGACCAACAACAAAGAAATATGAATGAATTGATTACATTAATTAAATAAAGCATTAATCAAAAGAAATAAGTGAAGTACAAGAAAGTAAAGGACCATGGCCAAATCAAAAACTAAACTACTAAAACAAAACTTTCAATAAAAACGCCCTTTCTACCTAAGAAAATATACCTGAGTGAACAGCTGCACTCATCACCGAATAACAATACACATTAAAAAAACATACAAACCTTTTTTCCAATACTAGACAGAGATTAGTCTGTGTTTATGCAAAGCAGAACATAACGATGAAACAAGGAAGCTATACCTGCTCCAGTCCGCCGTGTAACTTAGCAAGTGCAACTCCAAACAATTACAATACAAAAATCAGCCTTGAATAACAGAATTTGTGGCATTTTATAGCAGCCACAATCCAAAACGGAAACTCTGATTGGGCAAATGAGACTGGTAACCTAACAGCTAATCACACAGGGTGAGAGAGGATGTTGGTGGCTCAGTAAACAGAGCTGACGGAGGCAATGACAATCATGATGCTAAATGTTATCATTACAATAGCACTAAGAATCAGTGTTTTCATTAAACATACAGATGCATTATCCCATTAGCCCATTATTATTATTAAGACCAAAACATTTGGGGGGAAATCTAATTATTGAAGTCCTGTAACATTCTGATTTAAATCTTGGATTATTTCACACTGGGACAAACGTCCTCTATAAACACTGTATTTCTACAACTTAAAAACTATAATTGTATCATACTATGGGTTACCATATATCTCCCTCCCACTATTGACAAACAGGTTTGTGTATCTTTGCACAGATGATTGAATAAAATATCATTATAATGTAGGTAGGTTTAACACATGGACTGAAGGCATAACACATTACCATTAATAAACAACGGCAAATAAAGGCAATGAATAAAAAAAATAAAAATTCTATATTTCAGAACCTGACTGGAGGTTGGGCTGTAGGTTGGTACACAAACCCATTATAGTAACTAAAATCAGGTCATATTATACCAGCTGTACGGAGCCTCAGACAGACAACATCTTTAAGCCTTCTGCTCTCACCCACACAGTATTCCTGCTGTATAGCACAGCGGTCTACCTTCACCATCTCTGCCTTCTCTTTCTGTCTTTCTGGGAAGCTCCAGGCTGAGAATAGAGCTCAGAGCTCTATGGTTTACATAAACCACAATACCTTCTCAGCTTGGAGGGGGGAAGAAAGACACAAGCATCTGTTTTTGTTTGCATTTTATTCCAAAACATAAAATTGAATCAATCTTTTAATACTCTGGATTGTATAAACATGGGAGAGAACTGCTTGAATAAATATCAAGAATGAAAATGGATTTCTCGTCGACAACTATTATCTATGTGGTTTATTTATGAATACCACTGCTGGTGCCAAAATAGGCAAGACATAAAAATACAGAGATAATGTGTTTAGCCTTTTTCATTTTCTTCGTTTTAAGTGAAAGAATAAATATTAGGATTTACATCACATTTACATTTTTATCAAAATCAAGTTGGGTGCCACTAAACCTGTGTGCACCATTTTCATCTGTGGTTTCCAGGACAACCGTGAAAATAACAAGAGCAACATGACACTGACATCTTTAACAGGAAAATCATTAAAAGCAACATGAGGGGCCAGATGATGCTGTCTGTGCCACAGTCAGTCTGTGACTGATAAACACCACGCCGGATCCTTAAATAGACTAATAGCTCTTTCAATGCTTCCACTACAATGCACTCAGTCAGGACGGTTAGTGGGTGTTTTTGTAAAAATTATTAAATCCTCTCAATCTCATAATAGTGGTGTGTGTGATACCGGACAGTGTGAGATGCAAACATACATACATACATACATACACAAACACACACACACACACAAACATCTAAACATCCCAGGGCCATCTATCGCTGGCCACACAACACCCACCAACACTTAACTACTTCTCATACACACATATTCATAAGGTATTATGCAGAATAACAGTTTTATGGTTTTTAAATGGCATTCATTTACAAACACCGTGGCTAGCCATCACGTGGAAGAGCTATTTTATCCCCTCTTAATGTAGATCAGTCTTCTTGGGTGAGATACAGGGGGAGGTCCAGGACATTAGTGAAGTTGGATCTGTCTTCAGCCACTGATTAAACACTGGGCTGAGGTGAAGGAACAGAAAGGGATGGCATCAATTGGGACTGATGCCCAAATGCATAATGGAACCATCACATGAATGCGATGCCTCCATTAATACCCTTTGAGTGTGAGGATTCCAGATAACAAGAAGACTTTTCCATCCATATTTCTTAACTCCGATTTTTTACGAGCAGCACTCATGAAACAAACTTTACACAACCGCACTAAGAACCCTGCTGATCCTCCACGGCCAGGGAGATGACTTTCTATAGTCTGTGCACGCTCCAGTGTGTGTGTATGTATGTGTGTGACAGGTTTATAGGAGTCATTTATCCTGCTCAGCGGGCTAGTGTAGTGCGGAATGGTGGCCTGAGTGCCAGGCGTAGCTTATTGTTGTGTAGCCTTTATGGGCTACATTAAGTACAGCTGAGTGAGAGGGAAACATACAGTACAATACCCTGAGCTCACACATGTCATACACACAGAGATTAACTACCTCCCTGGGCCCAGGGCAGGCCTACATCCACTCAGCACAAGACCCTGGCACATTCCCTCCAACTGAGACGCGGGTGAAGGTATGTGAGCGTGTGAGAATGTATGTAGGTGCTGAAACTAATTACAAAAGTTCAAGTAAAAGTTCAGTTCAGTTAGCATTTGAAGACATGACTGAAGGACGAAGCCTTGATACACTAAGAATCTCACATATCGTTCCTTTTTAATATTGGTCTGGTTAACATTAAAGGAGCCTGATTTTGCTCTGAAGCAGGCAAGGCAGTATTTCAGATAGAAACGCCACAATCCAGATCGTGAGAGATCAGAGCAGGTCATTAGAAAGCCTCTCCCTGCCCTCCTCTGGTCAATCTGATCAAAAAAAGCAACGTGGATTACACACAAACGTGCGCACACTGGCACAGACAAACGGGTCCAACAGTCAGGCGATTTGAAAAGCAGTTTTATTCTCTCACTTACCCACTTATAACACCCCCCCCACCTGCGTGTCTGCTTTTTTGAAAGCTTCATAAGCGTCGCCTCTTCAACTGTGTTCCACAGTGTAAAAATAGAGGCCATTATATTGCCTAATGCCTACCTGCCAGCCCTCTATGCTCCCTCCTGTACACGAAGGCTTTTACATGATGAGGTGGATGACATGTTCCACACAGACCATCCATTACCATATGTACACTGGATGAGACTCAGCCTGCGCAACTTATACTAATGCATGTTTGGTATGCCCTGTGGGGGTGGGAGACATACGCGCACATTGTACGTACACGCACACACATAACACACTTGAACAAAGGGATGCACAAACTCTCTCCCATACAAATATAATGGCAGCACCATGATATGCCACTTGTATTAACAGCAGGATGCTTTTAAAGTAAATAAAAACATTATAGCTGGCTCTCTGAGTGAGGCTGCTTCTCAGAGATTCACTCTGTGCGTGTATGTGTTTTTGTGTATGTGTGTCTGCGTGTGACTAGAAGAGGGGGGCAATCCTCTGCGCTGGGGCGGTGGTTCCTCTCTAATTGCCCCTCTAGGTGCCTGTGTGCTGGAGAGCTGAACTGAGGGTAAACACAGATCTAGAGATGATTAATAGCCAGAGGTCAAGGCAGAGCACAAACAGGCAGAGAGGCTGAGACCCCACTCCAGCTTACCTCGGCCATCCAAATCTACACACAAACACACACACACACACAGCAGATCGCTACATGTGCTCACACACACATAAAAACCCCAAAAGATCTATCCATCCTGGATTCCTCTCAGCAGAGGAGAGGGTGGAGGTAAACGAAGAGGTAGACTGAGCAGGTCAGTCAGGGGTGAGGGTGAAAGGTAAAGTTGAAGGGTGAAGGGGAAGGGTGAGGGTCACTGTGTCGGTCCACAGCAGAAGTCCTTAACAAGCCATGATCAATACATGACCAGGAAACCCTGAGCTCATGTTTCTCCTGCATCCCTATGCAGCTCTAGGTGGTCTTCCAAAGATTTTACTCTGTAGCAGGGAGAGACGCACACCCTGCTTCTATTACCTGCCCACTTTGTCTTCTCTGTCCCCTGACAAACACACACACACACACACACACACACACACACTGTTCTCCTCCCTATAGTACGTCCCATGCACACATTTATATCTCTCGCACCAATCTGCACACAACACACACAACACACACACACACGGCACATGCTCAGCTGAATGGAGTCAGGTTGGGCGGCCCTTCATTTTTCATGCAAACGGTAATTTAGTGAGACTGCCTATTGATTGAGCGCCGCTTGTCTCCCAAACAATGCCACTTCAATCAGCGGCACGTGGGGGGAGGGGGGGCCGGGGGAAAGGGAGGAGATGGAGGGGAGAAGGGGGGGAGAGGAGGGAGGGCTGCCGATAGCTGCAGTGACTGATTTAAGAGATGGATAAAAAGCAGATACGTCCCCCGCCCCTGTACTGATTAATGACAGTGGCCAGAGCAGCCCTGGACTATGCATCATGATTTAACCACCAGCCCCTCATCTAAAGATTAGCGTGCACGCACACACACACACACTGTAAAATAACCCACACACACAGTATGTACTGTACCACACAGAGAGACACTGAAGGTGTGGCGGGAAGAAAGGGAAGTGAAGCAGTGAGAAAGACAAGTGAAAGGATAATACAAGGAGATACTGCATGACTGTGGCAGAAATTTGCTTTTTTCAAAAAGCCACTCAATTACTAACTAGCAGTCCGGTGACATACTGGAGACAAACGAGGAGATGCATATGTCCAGTACAGTCAAATAACATCACACACTCTGAAAGGGAGTTTGTATTTACATACTAATGTAATTTTCTTGCAAGTCATGTGGCTAATTGTGTGCATCGTCAGCTGGACATGGCAGAGGGTTCATGGAGAAGAGTGCAGGTGTGTGTTGCTGTGGTGTTTTATCTATTTAACTAATGCACTGGCCTCTCACACTAGTTGAAATTAGCTATTAAAGCAGTAAAAATATGGCTGAAGGGCAGGGCTTATTTTCTTGATTAAACCTTCTGATCTATAAAATGTCAGAAAATAATGAAAAATGTCCACCCCACTTTCCCAGGGTCCAAGGTCATGTCTTCAAATGTCTTCTTTTGTCTGACCAGAAGTAATGAAGTTAAATCAAAAGCAGAACTTATTTAACCCCATGGCAATGTATAAAAACATAAAACAAACTCAATTAAAATGGAGGAGAAAACTTAAAGAATAATTTAAATATTAAAGAATTTAATAATTAAATAACTTAATAATTGAATAACTTAATTTAAAGAAACTGTAAATAGGTATGATTTTCTCTGTAAAATGGAGAGATTTCTTGGGCAACAGAGGGTGTGCTGTGGAAAGAGCACTTTCTCTCTGGTCCTTACACCTTTACTTTATCACCTAGCCACTGAGTGGCCACCAAGCCACAAGCAATGTTTACCTATTGTTTTCTCTCATAATACTGCCAAAGAACTGAAGTAAGGTACTTCAGGAAGTACTCAGTAGGGAAATTCTGTTACGCCACTCATGTTCTACAATGAGTCTGTTCAGCCTTTGACATTAAGGTGTTAAAAAAGGTTGTGACATCTTGCACCTCGACATGCACAACAGAGTCCAGCTACAGTCCAATCAACCACCCTGTTCACTGCTAGACTAGTCTAATACACCCTGGACAAACCAGACAAAGTCTAATGTCACAGTTTGTGCTCAAGTGCAGTGCAGAAACCTAGAGCGCAATGTTAAGTTGTGCGAAGGAAAACACTGACTCTGGTCCATTAGTTGTGTTGGAAGCTGAGGAGGAGGATTGGAGCCCCTCCCTGCGGCTGCTAAAATATTCATCAGACTCCCTGAGAGCATGTCTGCTAATAGGTATACATGGAGCAGGAGAAAGAAGTGAGAAGGAGGAGGAGAGGAGAGGAGTGGGAGCGAGGCAAGAGGAGGAGAAATTGGGGAGATGAGCGATGCTCCCTGTGTGCATGTCAGCTAATAGTCAAACATGAAGCACTAGGAGGGAGGGGAAAAACAGGAGAGGAAAGAGAGGGAAGTGAGGAGAGGGGTTATTTAAATAGTCTCTGGCTGAAATCAGAGGGGTTGGACCATGTAAAAAAGCAAAAGTGAGGAAGAGAGAGAGACAGAAGGAGGAAGAGAGAGAAAGATTGAGAGGGAGTAATCCCTCCTTTTCCTCCTCCCCTGCCATCACTCACTCCTCTGAGCTGCATTCCAGATTGATTAAAAGCCCCTCTTGTAATTGTCAGATCTTGTAGGAACCATCTCTGTGTTTGAGTGTGTGTAGGAAGGAGGGGGTCATCTGTGTGAGCAGGGTAGAAAAGAAACCCAATTTCAATCACGTCAACCAGTGTAACAGTAGTCACTTCAATAGCCACCAGTCGCTACCACATCAATCAGAACTCCCACTCAACCAAAGAAATATTGTTGATGTTGTTCCGTATTTGCAAACACCAGCCCAGGTAGCCACGCTCTATCTTTGTATACCTCTGAAAGAAAAAAAACATGCATGTGCATATACACACACACACACACACACACACAGAGTCATTTCTCAAGTCATTAAAATGAGAAACGGCCAATGGTGTAGAAGCTGTTGAAATACCATTAAGAAATGGAGACAAATGCTGTGAATCCCAGCCTGCTATCGCAACCTTACTACAGTAAATCAGACAGTGACGAATATTACTGAAACCATGCTGCACGCATACACACACAGACAAAACACACATGCACACACACATCCGCACACAAACTGTGCAAACAATCTGCGAGGCACCTTCCAAAAAAGCTCCTTTAGTGGATTAATGAGTAATTATCCTAATTAAATGTTTCCTGATCATCCCTTATGATATATGGATGATTATTATGTTCAGAGATGATTAAATGATAGTATAACAGAGCGGTTTGATATCATTTCAAAGAATTAATGAGCGTTTGTACAGAGGAACCATGTGGAAATAAGGCACAAATTAAAGATTGAATTAACTTTGATTTAATCAATTCAGGGCTAATTGTGAGCTGCAGTAATAGAAAAACTTTTTGCCATTTAATCACAGGTGGACATTCGGGGGAGGGGTGGTAAAATGCAAAACACTCACAGAAGATGTGAAAAAATGCAATCAAGTGCATCCTGTGCAAACACATTCAGTGCCATACGAAATCAGTATACACAGTGCACTTTAACAGATAGTGACTATAATGTGGAAAAAGCTAATTATGCAAATTACATTCTACTAAAAACACTCCCAACACAGACTGTTCTACTGTTTTCTCTGTTAAATATATGACTATATGTTCAGGTTTCTTCAATAATTTTCCTGTTTTTCTCAATAAGAAAGTTACAGCTCACTCACGAGTGTCTAACTTATAATCTTTTATTATGCAACACAGATTGAGAGATGCCAAGATGTTATATGCATCTAAAACAACTTATTTTGACGCTTTGAAGACACGTCTGCTCTTATGACCAGTTGATTGTGTTACTTAGCCTAATGTAAACCAATAAATGAGGCTAACCTTGCAACTAGGGTCGATGCCTATTTAAAACATCATTGATTAACAGTTGTGATTATTGATCATGCCGTGTGGCCCAGACAGGATTGACAGATCTGATAGGTCAGGGTCCAGATTCACACAGACAGACGGGACAGACAGAAACGACAGACAGACAGGACGGACAGACAGGAGAGGGAGAGAGAAGAGACGACAGGGGGTGGACAGGCAGAGAATCTGATAGACGCACTCTCTTATACAGCTCCTCTTCTCAATCATGTACTAACTTGAAGAGATTACTTGGAGTATCAATTTATTATCTGCGCAGTACTTGAACCTCTTCAATATTTTTGCCCTAACCCCCATCTCCCGCTCCACCGCCTGATTCACTTCTCCATACAGTTCACGGTGCAGAGCAGAGTAGTTGCATGTGAAGGAGATAGTAAGCAGTAATATTCAATTATTGTATGCACGGCGTCCCCGTCCCGCCCTAAATTGATTTCTTACAGAACGGGAGGCATCGCTCAGCACTGACACACAGCCATGTTTCCCCCATCTACCACATCCCACGCAAATTACTCCTCCATCTGCTCTCCCTCACCGCATCGTGCATTTACCCCTCTCCTCCCTTCTTTCCTCTCCTCTCTTCCCCTCTCTCCTCCTCTCTCCTCCTCGTCTGTCATCATCTCCTCGTCTTCTCCTCTCATCTCCTCTCCTCTCCTCTCCCCGTCAGACTATCGGTGGCTGGCATAGGCCCCGGCTCCCATGCAGTACGTTTAATCTGTCTTTAATCTCTTTGCATTGTAATTGGAAATGGTTTTGTGTTTTACTATTTGATTGAAGCTGTGAGCCCGCCCCTCTCCACACCATGGGACTCTGTGTTTAGGAGTGGGAGGTGTTTTCAATTTTGCCTTTGCTCAAATTGTCTTTTATCAAAGAATTCATATCAGTAATGTGATTCTACATATTAACCAGGCTGTTTGTAAGTGGCCTAATAGGAGAAAAGCAAAGAGTGGAGAGAGAAAGATAGAGCCAGAGAGAAAAATGAAAACTGGCTCCCACTCAAAAAATTTAGACAGAAAATACACTGAATTAAATGGCTGCTAAAACATTTTTCATTGTAAAATTCTGAAGCAGAAAAGGTTGGCTCATCTGTAAAAAGAGATCCACTGCAGCTGACGCTGTGAAAGTTTTCTCCAGTCAGGTTATACCATCATTATAAAGACCTTTACAATTGTACATTTAATAAAGCCACACAGAGAGGGAGTAGGTCTAATCAATACTTCATATACCTGGGATTATTGTTTGTTCAGACTCAACATAGATTCAAAACATCTACGCTCGATAATCATGTAAAACAAGAATTGATTTGTTTATAAAAGCAGTGAAATTTTTAATGTTGGGTGTCAAATTTATATTGTTGTTTTTTCTCCAGCATCACATTTTTTATTCAAACGCACATTGTCACTTTTACAAAGAACAGGCCTGTGCTTAACGCTTAATGGCATTTACAGTCTCTGATGGTTAAAATCAACAGAAATCCAAATATATAATATAAACACATGCACAAACACACATATCAGTATGCGTGCACACACACACACACACACACACACACACATACACAGCCTCCTCTCTCCTATTCTAATTAAAGGGACCTCTCTGCCCTGGGTGTGTGTGTGATATTGACACTTAGCTGCGTACAATAAACTTTATTGGCAAGCCCTGCTTGATTACAGCACTAAACTAGAATAACAAGGAATATGGGAGGAGGGGACGTGGATTATATACTAAACAGACATTAGTGGGCTCTATTCAAATATCTGGTGCATTTTAACAGCGAGCTCTGGAAGGCCTCTGTTTCTGAAAAGCCTCTGTGTGTGGAAGCCAGCAGTGAGATGAAGATGAAATATACTATATATATATATGAGAGGAGAAAAGAGATACATATCGAAAGATGGAGGAAGGGAAAGAGGGATAGATTTCCCGTCATTAATGATCTATGGAAAATCCTCTGTCTATTTTCAGATATACTGTTAATGGCTGCTCGTTGCCATTAAAATCTTTGCCGTCCTGAACTCAGCTATTCACATATTGGCTGCTGCTTCATCTAATATTCATCTACTGGAGGTCAATGGCAGTGGTGGCATGCTTAATTTGTATACACAAAAGAAGGGTGGAGAATGAGAACTTCTACCCTTTTTACACCTTAAGGTGTTCTATAAACCTACAAGGTCCCGGCCACTTTTGTTGCCGTGTAACAAAATGTTCATCAAGATACTAAGTTTGAAAAAAAGATTATATCCATACTAACACAATCTAAGAAGTGTCTACAGAGAGAGATGTGAGTTGTACAACGGTGAAACACCTGAACAGACATGCAGAGAGGAAGAAAGAAAGAGAGAGTGGGTCTCTTCTCAGCACTCCAACAGTTCTGGTGAAAGAGGCATCCTTTTAAAGAGAACAGACTCTGCAATTATTTTCTCAACAATGGTGTCTCAAACAATACCCGGAGGCAAAGACTTCATCCTGGACATTAAATTACCAGCCCAAGTGCTAAATCAATTAGACTAAACCGGCAGGTAAAAAAGAGGGTGGTGTGTTGTTCATTCACAAGTGTAAACCTGATCTCACTCTCCTTGCACTTTTGGTACTTTGTGTTACAAGAAATCATGAGGATTTAAGTCAAAAAGACACACTAATCTCTGTGCCATTAGCAACCTTACTTCAGGGAGTGGCACACTGTGCATCAAGCCTACCTAAATGAACCGAGGCCTCCTGCAGAGGTCCCCGGCTATTAAATGTATCTTGCTATTGTTGTCAAAAAGTTTAACAGAATGAAAAAAGATTAAAATATGAGGGGGGAAATGTGCCTCTTTCAATAAATGCATAATTTTAATTCTATACATTCAGAAAAGCCTGTGATAACAGAGTTGTGACTCAAGAGCAAATGAAGTGCAGCTGTCTGTCCTGCAAGTTCAACGCTCACTGATAGGCTCTCTCTGCTCAGTCAGTTGAACTACAATGACCCCTACTGGCCTACAGTGGTACTGGGTTAGTGCGCACCTCAGACAAAGAGCTTGCACTTCATTGTGAACTTGTGGATTTACATCAGCTCTGGATGTTCAACTAAAAAAATTTTAAAAAACAGTCAGGAGGGGAAATGACAGAAAAGGTCATTTTCTTTTCCTTTTTGTAATATAAACTGTAACTTATCTTCCAAACTCCATACAAAAAACTGTCATTGCAGTTTTTTGTTGTTCTGAGTTCTTCTTTCATTCACTTCCATCTTCACACTCCAAATTCTTCTCCCCTACCCCCTCCTCACATCCTCCTTTTTTCCCCACTCTCTCGAGGCCTTGGCACCCTTGGCAGGGCCTCCCCCGCTGGGTGTGTTGGCAGAGCTCTGTCTCTGATTCACCCACAGCGTGCCCTCTGGCTTAACAGGCTGGCACAAGGACATGGAGCACAGTTGAGAGAGGAGGGCAGGAAGCATGGAGCTACAGACTGATAGAGCCATATATTACTGACAGAAAGTTATCACAGAATAGGTGAGCGGTTTGAGTTAAGTTATTTGAGGTGCCGACGACGGTTTTAGGCCTGCACTTTTTGTGAGCAAGGCAGAAATTGTGATTGGAGCGGCAGGTACTACTCCGCCGGTCTGCACGTGTGTCTGGAGGAGAACATTAGAGTGAGACACACATGCGGCCTCACCTTGAAGAACCACTGACCCCACACACCTTTATTGCATCTCCAATTAGAGGAGAGGGAGGGAGAAAGAGGGAGATACAGAGAGGGAGAGACGGAAAGAGAGAAAGAAAGAGGGGGAGAGATGTATTTCATAAATGTAGTTCCATAAAGAGCACTGACCCAAATGGCATTCAGTAATTCTTCCCTGTGCTAGTGAAGGTGGGATAATCAGAAACTTCATCAAGCTCATTCCTTCCTTCTCTCCTTCCCTGAGTCTGCAACACCTCCTACTGTCCCACCCACTGCTGGAACCTCTTAAACAAAAATCATGTGTAATAGCTGCATAACATATACAGTGCATCCGGAACACGCATCAAAGAACATCCCCCAATCCCCACTTCATCGCTTCATTTTAATTAAACAAGTTTCCTCCACTCAGAGTCTCCCCATCTCTCATCTCTTTGATCTGTTCCCATCCGACTCACAGTAAAAGAAACAGTCCATCTCCACTTTGAGAAAGTTGTAAGTGTTTGATTCTGAAGACTTCCAAACAGCAGTGGTGCAGCATTGATTGAACGTACACAAAAAGGCATCAGAGCACTTACAAAATATTTTTACTGAAAACATAAAAAACTGTTCCTTTGTCAAACACCACACTAAAACTACAACCCCTTATGGTCCACATGGATCTACTGATAAAAGCAGAACAAATTCCTTTTTGAAACTGTTGAATAAATTCTGATCTGTCTTCGTGACAATGTTGGCAATACATATTAAATCTGTCACTGCTGCCTTGAGATGGATATGGGAGGGCAGAAATCTAAAAGAAAATAATATAATTAAAGTGTGTCTCAAGCACCAAGCCTCCATTGATCCATTCGCTCTCTTTTCCGATACACTATGGACTTCATGGACTTATTCTTTCTTAAGCACAACTGGGACCGCTCCCTCCCCCTGGGGTGCAACACTCACACAATGCTTCAAAAGAACATTTTGTTTATATGTTCAATACCAGAAACATCAATAAAATTATCCAATCATTAATTTCCTATTCAATACAAATTTAATGCAGAGCCACGGAGTAGCCAGCTCATATCCAATGAGGACATCTATCCCCAATCGCTCAGCTCTCACACACACATCAATGGGACTGTCCCTAAAACAGCAATTCCTCAGAAACTGACTCAATACTGTTGGGGGGGGACAGTAGGGGGGGGGGCAAATAAGGAGGATGGGAGTGTTAGGAGAGGGGGACATATTATTTCTCAAGCACAACTGTCAAGGTGAGAGTCTTGACATTGGATGGTCAGGCAGAGCCGGAAGAGACACAATTACTTGTTCTAGTCTACTGTGGATACATTTGGAAAGGCTGGTTTTGTCATACAGGAGTATGGAACTGGTGTTGGAGGAAGTATGCCGACTATTTAAGTAAAAGTATCAGAACTGCATAGCACAAAAGTACTATTGTACGTTGTGGGTAAGCATGCGCCAGGTTTTGATAAAGAGGAAGAATTGTGGAATAAAATAAATCATATCCCTGCTTCATCAATTTTAGTGTGACTTTTTTAACCACTTGTTGGGTAGTTTTAGCTAGATCAGATCACCATTAACTAATCACATCTTTTGTATGTAAAATGTTCATCTGCAAAGATAAAAGTAGTGGAGCAGAAAGTACAATTTCCCTCTGAAATGCAGCATAAAGTAGCCTGAAATAGTAAAATACAACTACCTCAAAAATGTCCGTAAGTAAAGTATTTGAGTAAATGTACTTACGTTCCATCACCGCAGGGGAGAAAGTAAAGTAAAGTAAAGTGGAGGAACATGGAGGAATGGGCGTTAAGAAAGAAATTAAAACATTTCATACATCATGGTTTCACTCTGTAAGGAGCTCCTATGCACTCCGATCAACAAGCTCATTCATGGTAAATTTTGAGATCAATGGCAGGTTCAACAGTTCCATGCTCAATGATAAAATCCATAGCTCTCTGTTGCATGTGATTAGGAAATGTGTGCAAATACTATCAGTATTGAATATCATACAGGTAGTGAACCCAGCTGAACCTGCACCTGCTATAACCCCGACATGATACGTATCATATGGAGCTGTGAGTGTGTTTAACATGTTAGAGCTGGCGAGATGACACGAGCGCCACGGTTCACAGGTCAAGTAGAGTCAAACCAGGTAGGCGATTGGCTGATCAGGTCTGAGTGTAATGACTAATCAATGGTTGAATGCATTAGTCTAATCTAATGGGCCAGGTGGGAGAGGACAACGCTAGACGCATGGAACACATGATTGAGCACAACATGCAACAGCAATGCAATCAATAACACATAGAGTGGTCTAACCCCAGGGGGGGTCCCCACTACTGGAACAACCTGCTCCACGTGCATTTAGGAGGCACTCCGTATGCGTGTGTGTGTGTAAATATGTATGGTTGGTTGGTCAGGGGAGGACAGAAAAGGAACCAAGCTGTTTTAGTCTGATTGATTGGATTATGAAATGAAATGAGGGAAATCAAAGTCTTTTGTTTCTGGCCAGCACCCTCACACACCTCAGTGAGCAGCTACTGTGTGTTTTCACCCACCTATGAGAGAGTTACACACTAAAGGAAACAGTGAAAGTGCTATAAGTGACTGGCTGCTTTTTAGAATGCAAACAGTTGATTAGGAAAATGCAAAGTACAGAAAATGAAGGAAGAATGAAAGATGAGATGTTCTTCATATTTAGGTTTGTCCCAGGAGAAAAGGCACCTCCTCAGTGTCTAATGTGACCTTCCACCATCACTCAGTGATGAGCATTATGAGAACCTGTCTGTGGGTTAAAAGCATTGCTGAGCTCCCAGGTACTAGTCTGTACATTACTGAGGTCATTCACATCTGTAACCCCTATTAGAAAAAATGTTTTCAAGCAAAATATGTAATGATAATATGACATTGGTTAAATTAAAGGACAAAGCTAAATTTGAGAACTAGAGACTTTCTTTTTTTAAGTGAAATTCACAATGAAGAGATACACTATATGAGAGAGAGAGAGAGAGAGAGAGAGAGAGAGAGAGAGAGAGAGAGAGAGAGAGAGAGAGACAGAGAGAGAGAGAGACAGAGAGAGAGAAGACAAGAGCCAGTCAGAGCAGAGGACAGGCCTGGGTCAATACTTGCAGCACATGCTGCTGACACTGCACCGCTCAACACACACACACACACACACACACACACTTACACATGTACACAAAAGATAGAGAGACATCAGACCAATCAGTCAGCCGATGTCAATATTTCAAGAGGAAGACAGAACAGGAGAGAATCAAGTGTGTGTGTGTTTGTGCATAAGAGAAAGCCAGGCGTCCCAAACATCGTCTGCAATTAAGGAACTTTCACAGACTGAATTGGGTCTTTGTGACACTGGTCCTGCTTCCTTATATTCTCTCTATCAAAAGGGAAACATGAACTAACTGAAATAAAGTCATATTTATTTCTGGCATTTTCAGCCAGAAAAAAAAAGACTGCAATTAAAGGGTCAGTTCCTCCATATTATAGCAAAACAATGTCTCACTAAACTCTGGGAACCTTTTCTTTGCACACACTGTCTTGTTATGGTTACAATCATAATGTTTTATGTGTTTTGTGAATTATCCACAGAAACAGGGACTCAAGTTGCTGCAAAAAAAAAAGGTTAATATGATTTTTCACTGTGAGCAACACAAACATTTCAACTCCATTGTGTTCAGGTGGTGGCTGAAATGTCTCACAACAAATAACTAATAATAAAAAAATGTTTTATCCTTTTATAATCCTTTGATAATCGTCTAATTTAGAGCTGTAACAATTATGCAATTGGCTGATCAAAAAAAAATTATCAGCAGCAATTTTAATAATAAATGAATCGTTTAAGTACTTTTTTTAAGAAATAATGGCTAAATTCACTGTTTCCAGCATCTTAAATGGGATTTTCTTTTTTCTCAGAGTTTCTTCTATGATACTAAACGCTAAACACTTAACAAGTATCTAAAGACATCACCATGGTCACTGGAAACTTATCATAGACATTTTTCTTCTTTTTTATCCCCATACTTACATTGAAATTCATAATTGGAAGATTAATCAATCTTCATGGCACTGCAATTCCCTTCCTCTATATGTATTTTTTTGTTTGTTTCTGTGTGTGTGTGTGTGTGTGTGTGTGTGTGTGTGTGTGTGTGTGTGTGTGTGTGTAAAAGAAGAGGTCTGTGATAGGGGCCTCTTCATCTCTGAAATGAATTAGCGTGCCGTGCCTTATTGAGTGAGGTGCAGTGTTTAAGTGAAACTGATGAGAGATGTGTGAGCAGCGAGGACTAGGCTATAAGTATGTGGCTGGGGTCACAGGTTAATCCCTATTGATTCACTCCACCGTCTGCATACAGCCACACAGGAAGACAAGGAAGGAGAGACCTGCTTTACCAGCTATCACAGAGCACAAATGCTGCTCCCACAAACACTCTCTCTCTCTCTCTCTCTCTCTCTCTCTCTCTCTCTCTCTCTCTCTCTCTCTGTGTCTCTGTGTGTTACCTGATGCTAAGTAGGGTAAGGACAATTTTAGGTATCATTTAATCTAAATAGGTAGTTAAATTACTTAGAAAGATCGCAGAGAATGACCTCCTAGAGATCAATGAGAGATATGATCATTGGCTTCATTTACACATGATCATATGATCAGGAGCACGATGAAATAAACACATTTTGCTGGAAAAAATAAGCATTCACCTCTTCATTTTTTTTTTTTAAATGGGAAACACGCGTGAACATGCGTCGATATGTGTCAGTGTTGTGACAGAGTTAAATGCTAACGTCAAACTGCGAAATCACAGTGACAGACCAACAGACCAGTGTGTTTGATGAGAAATCAAATCATCCCCAGACAAAGCTGCATTTATAAACACGCTCTTCACAATCTCACCCCAGAGAAGGAAAGGTGAAATATTACATTAATATGAACAACTATTAATAATAGCCCCCCTTCCTTCTCTCCCCACCTCTTACCCCATCACTCCTTCTTTCTCCATCTCTATCTCCCTCCTTCTCTCTCTCTCTCTCTCTTTCTCTCTCTCTCTCTCTCTCTCTAATCCTATCATGCGGGCAATAAGTGTATGCACCATGAGCACATTTAATTTCTGCGGTTGGTTTTCAGCGAGCCCAGAGGTGAGCCTTAATAAGGATCAATGGCACTTTATCTGGGACAGCACCCACTTCACAGCATGCAAATTACACAGCAACCCTTAAAAAAAGAAATGGATTTAATTAAAAAATGTAGAACCACGGGCTCTGGAAATTCAATTAAAGGATTTATGCAAAGGTTGGCTAGCTTTTTGTGTTGCAGTTCCTGCTTATATAATGAGCTTTTCATATTAAAAATCAATAGGTAATCTGGGCTAGGGGATCGGCTGCTTATGTACATTTTTGAAATCAATTTGAAAAATAGTCCATCAGCTCCATGTCACAACAAAGAGGGGAGGGAGTGGTGTGTGTGCGTGTGTTTGTGTGTGTCGAGCTGGGGGGGGGTCAGCAGCAGGAAAGCATTGGGAGTGGATGGGTGAGGAAGGGGTGATAGGTTACATCTTTCTTCTCTCTGAATGCCACAGGAGAAAAGCTCTGGAATTCAAAAGGTAAAAGAGATGGAGGGTGAAGGAGGCAATGTGGAAGAGTAGAGGGTAAGTAAGTAAGGATGTCACACTGGCCAGGTCAGTTTCTGGCTCTTTGGCCTGTTCTGATCCCTTCTATTAGAGAGAGAGTCCCTTGGCAATGAGGGTCTAGCTGGCTCTGACCTGTGGCTCTGGGGTAATTTAGCCCAGCCCCAACTCAGACTCAGCCCAGACTCAGACAACCCAGACTGGGGAGATGTCCTAATGGCCTCCCTGAGGTGTCTGGAGCTGGAGGAGCAGAGAGGATGTGATCAAGACTTTAAGTAATGTTTCTTCACAAACAAAACCATCAAAGACTGTCATAGAAAGAAATCTTATGAAGAGGTAAAGGCAAAAGTGATATGCCAGGTGCAAAAATGTTTTAGAAAAACAGCAACATTATCAACAATATAACACAAAACTGCATTGTTAAGCAGCTGCAAAACATTTTAAAAAATGTAAAAGTTTGATTATTAGAAAATCACTTGAATCTTCAACTTCTTCTGCTTTCACCACAGATATTTTTCATGCCTCCTTCACACTCATGTTTTATAACTGTACACAGGCATGAGGGGTGAATGACTGACTGCATACAGTAGCAGACTGTCAGCATTTGATTGGTTCTTTATTGATCTAGACACGCTCTCCATCACATCAACTCATCCACAATAAACCATTTACACAGTTTCCCTGTGCAATGGACCACATAACCAGGCCTCAGGCCATCTCTATTCACCCAGTGTGTGTGTGTGTGTGTGTGTGTGTGTGTGTGTGTGTGTGTGTGTGTGTGTGTGTGTGTTTTCTTTAATGAAATGGTATCTCCGTGGACAATAATCCCAATAACAGGATTGGGCAGGAACACATATGTCAATACAGCCAAATGGGATTGTATGCTTTTATCCATCCCCACACCAACACATCTCTCTTTCTCTCCTTCTATGTCTCTCTCTCCCATACGTAGTGCAGCAGCACAACAGGGAATGTCTGGCAGGAATATCACATTCATTATATCTAGATCCTCAAAAATGATCCAGAACACGGCCTCTAAAGGATATTGGTGCATCATCAGAGAGGTCCACTCTGAGTGATCCTCATACCAGTTAGCATAATGTGTAATATTCTGTCTGCACCACTGAGGAGAAACCTACAGAGTGTCTCCACTCAGACTGGAGCTGACCCCCTCCTGTGTAGCTCCTAATCACCCAAGAGGACTCCATTACAAGGGCCTGGCAGCTCATCTAACCCCACAGAGGAGAAGGGGGGCTGGCGGGTAGATTGGGACCTCTGCTCCTCTTTCGTTCCACATGGTTTAGCACCACACACACACAACACCGGAGCACACATACAGAGACATACACACACACGCAGACAGGTTGCCTGGGTGAGCAGCAGAGCCACTGCGTCTGTGTGCGACAGCAGACAGCAGATAGAGCACCTGACCTTACGTCTCTCTGCAGGAGAAAAACTGATAAAGAACACCAAAGTAAAAGAGGCTGCTGTGCTCCCAACCTCACTACTACAGTACTTCTGTTATGTGGTAATGCTGATGTCTTTGTTGCAGGACCTGTCTCTGGAGTTAACTCCCGAGGTGCAGGAGAGAGCTCCTGGTCACAGTAGGCAAGGCTCAGCACAGGAGGCAGTCCCACTACTCCTGACTGAACAACCGTTTCTCTAAGACAGCCCTGACTGCTGGTGCCTGGTCAAAAGTTCAGCCTGTGCATATGTAAAAAGGTGGCCTGGTGCCCGAGGCAGGATCCTGGGTAAAATAATCACGCTAAAACGCTAAGAAGCATGGGACTAGGCGAGAGCGCTGATGAAACCAGCCCCTGAGGGAACTGAGGTGTCTGATTGGACCGGTGGAGCCTCTTAGGCCTGTGCCCACAACACCTCCCCTCCCCTCTTTCTCTCCATTACAGTGGATGATGAGGTACTGGAGCCACTGCCCACACTGATCTCCATTCAGCTCAGCACTGTCTCTGCCTATAGTTAAGGTATAGATTAGATGAGTATAGGCTGAGCACAGCTGCTCAGAGCCTGAGGGTACACTGATCTTGAGGGAGCAATCAGTCAGTCAACAAAATGTCACAGGGCCAGCGTTACAGCGTGACAGGATGGTGACAACTTCACAAAGGTTACAGCCCAACTAATAACTGCAAAAGTCACTGAAATTCATTCTGTGCTGTTTAAATGTGCTCTGCCTGAGTATTGGTTCAAAGTGTACTGTCTAATAACTTTTACAGGATGTACGTACATTGTGATAATATAAAATATTATCCTGATATACTATCCCAGATCAAATAAATCAACCAAAATCTGTCAATCAAATTCTGAGCATTAAACAGAACTGTGATAAACACTGTGTTTTTCCTCTCACACTCTCCCTCTCTAACACACATATATATCTAGGCACATAAAGTACACACCACTGCAGGCCAGATCATTCAGCGCTGATAATCACACCAAAGGACACAGGGAAAACTCCCACTCTAAACACGCTGAATTAAAGAAACAGGAGTTACAAGCCTGATCGGACAATCTCTGATAAGTAGATCAAGGCACGGGGAGGGGAACATGATGTTAGTGAGAGATAGTTTGGCTGATTAAAATGTCATGGCTCTTTATAGATGCCTTTCTCAACTCAGCAAAATGGAATCAGCTCTGTACATCAATAGCAGAGTGGGCTGTGCTCCCTGTTAATAGAGAAGTTTCTTTCCCTTAAGTAGAATCCACAACACAAAGAATGCAAAAATGAAGGAAGTCAAAATATAATTTGGAAAAATACAGTAGCAAAAAGATCAAAGTAAATAGCAAAAGTGAAGAGCTGATAAAATAAGACAGCATGGAGCATAATTAATGAAGGGGGAAAGCATGCACATGATTGGATGACCAAGTATGCAGCGTATGGCCCGACGTGACAGTTCCTTGCCTTTACTATAACAATCAAATTAAAGATTTAGGACCACATGTAGCTCCAGGTGTTTCAGTAGTCTCCATATTGTGAATTCATGTGTGTGCATGTCCATGTGTGTGTAGCGCAACTGTATATCACTCCACCTGTGCTCCTATAAATCAAACCTGTGTTTTAAATGAGAGGCTGGTTATTTGCGCAAGAACACACACGGGGGCTTTGTGATTGTTTTTTGGAGTCGACATTCTGCTTATGTTTGCATCCCAGAACAATCTCCATGGATCCCGCAAGCGTACGCAAGCAATTAAAGCGATACCATCTTCATATCCCTGCAACCAATAACTGAAATAATATCACTGTTTTATTAAGCCCTTAATGTGGGGGCAGAAGGAGTGAGGAGTGGGATTTTAAAGAGGATACACTTTCAGGGGCCTTATCAACCCCAGATTTAAATAAGAGCAAATGCTCAGCTTAAGGGTGTGCCTCTGTATCTGTGTGTGTCTGTGTGTGTAAGGCTGTGTGTCTGTGTGTGGCCTTTATCAGACATGAGTTTTAGCTAATCGCTGTGTCAGCACACCAGAATTTAATTACTAGCTCTACCTTTGTCCTTTAATATTTACTAACATCTACACTACGTTTAATTAACCACGTGTAGAAAAGCCACAGCCCCATTCTGGAAGAGAAACTGCTCTGCTAATTGCATCTGTGTGCTCACATCCAAAACATTAACACCCTTCCCTTAGACACACAAAGAACACAGAAGTGTCATCCACTCTAGGGTACACTTCCAAATGATCTGATTAAAAAGCATGTTTAGCAAATTTTGGTCCAGCTCAAACTGACACAGACCAGATTTGACCATTCAAACCAGACAGCAAGTGATGAAAAAGAGCTTTGAAAAATGTTACAGAGATGGTGAAAAGGAGTGTTTTGTTACAGAAATAATCAAATTGAGGAAATGTTCAGCTTGGCATTTTGTGAAAGGTGCTGAGGAGCCATTCCTCTCATCTCTCATCCTATGTCAGAGGAAGGAGAGACAAATGACGGCCCAAGGCCTCGTGTCTGTCAAACATGATGGATCAGAATGACGCTTCACTAAAACTCCAACACGCTGCCTTTCAACACATCACATTTTCCCTTCAGTGCAAACACTAAATTGATAAAGTATGAAGAGTAGCTAATGGAAAGATGTAATAGTCAAACTAAAGCATATATTAGGAGGCTTTGGAGCCTAAAGGGTAGAGGGTTGCTATCAACTGACAAGTCATACCGAGCAAAGGACACAATGTATACCAAGATAAATCATTGTCACCCAAAGTGTGTGAGGACGTTAACCTAAGGCACCTAACATCACCTTAAAAAGGCACACGTAATGTGAACACTCATGAAGTCATTATTATATATATACATTTATTGTACACCCCATGCAGATTCACCCTCAGAACAGTAGCTGCACTACCAACTATGCTATAGAGGTTATTGCCTTGAGAAGGAACCTATATATTAGGATCTAACTGGATGCCACTGATATAAAAAGTTACTCTAGATGTGCTGAAAGTAACCCCAGTGCAATTACTGTATTACAAAGCTGTTGTATCAATATCCAAATTTGGGTGGACATTTTTAAAGCTCTGACGATTGAGGTACAATTTTAGCAACATGTTTGCAAATTGCCGCAGTTTGCAGGAAATTCTCCACAATCACCCCTCTCCAGAGGTTTATTAGAACATGAAAGTACACCCACAACACAGCTTCACAGTCCCAGGTCCTGCCTGTGACTACAACCACAGTCTAGATACTCTAAAGGACAGTTGAAGTTCGTAGGCATAAAAAAACAGCCATGGCTTTCTTCTGAAAAACATGAACAGATGCCACACTCTCAAATCAGAGAAAAACTCCAAACCAATGCCGCTCAGCCGGAGGCTTGACCAGCACCTGTCTCCCAGTGTAACTTCTTTAAAGCAGAAGGTACAGCCTGAATGCAGTAGTTTGGATCCAGTGGTGTGTGAGATGAGCCAAACTACACATAGGTGATACAGCTGTATCTCCTGCACCACCTTCTGCTCCTTTTCCACTAGATAATGACCTTCGATGTCCTAAGCCCCTTACCTAGGTACCAGTTTGTCATGGGAGACCCTATAAAGAGCTGTGGATCCAAAAACACAGCTCCCAGGGTCACAGTGGTGCACTAATTCCCACCATCACAGTAGAGTATCAATTCTCTGAGGGGATCTGGTTTTGTTGTTGCTTCAAAATGAAACTTTACTTAAATGTAAACGGATAAAAACTACAGGTCCCTCTAGCGCAGTAACTGGGCTCTGCTCTTTGTATCTCTCAAAGACAGCCTGTGAGGACATGATGTCTTTACTGGGCCTCTGCTTTTAGACAGGTCTTGGAAAAAACATGGTTGAGTCAGCCTGCTAATATGACTCTAATATGACTTTAGATAATGCATCTGAAAATATCTGGTAATAGATTCTCATGATGGGAATGATGGTATATGGTAAAACATATCTGACACAGAGCTTATTATCTTAGTACTCTATAGTACTTGACTGGAGAGGAGTAGAGACTTGAGTTTATGCAGTGCATTTACTGTAACCTAATAGTCACAGTACACAGGATCTGGAATATCGCCTACCCTTGTGAGAGGATAAGGGAACCACCTCTCAGAGTTAAATAAACAGTGACAGGAGGAAGAGGAAAACAAACCACAGAATATCTCTCTATCTGTGAAACCCAGACTCTCTCCCTGAGCCCTAAGCACTCAGCAGATCAACCCCTCTCCATCCTTTTCCTCTCCCAGGAACGTGCCAAGACAAATATAAAGGCTGAGTAAGGGACACATCAGAGTCAGAGATAGAAAAAAAGGAGATAGAAGTATAGTGTGGTGAATTCACAGACTCTCTTTCCATTCAGAAAAATAAAACTAGCCACAGAGCTACTCTGGTGGAATGAAAAGTTATCAAAAGTTAACCAGTCCATCCTGGTGGTTACCAACATCTGCAGGTAATATAAAAGTGTTTTTGCCAGCCACTGGTCAGGACGTGCTAGAGTTTGTGAGGGCACAAGGTTATGTGACACTTTTTCAAATGTGTTGTCTCCCTTACCCAAGACTTGGTGAAAGGTCTGACCAGCGTAAAGAGTAAGGTCATCAGCCACCAGCTCCGGTGAATGGAGGTGTACATCATGTTCCCAGGATGCACTGCGTTGGAGGTGACACCGTGAGGTGCGAGGCGGCGGTGGAGCTCATTGCTGAAGAGGATGTTGCAGAGCTTGGCCCGATTGTAAGCCAGCATGGACCAGTACTCCTTCTTTGGCGGGGACAGGAGGGCCAAGTCCACCTTGCCACATGAGTCTAACAGGTCTGTGAACCTGAAACACAGTCCAGATCAAGAGTAGTTAGAGTGTGAGTGTGTGTCTGTGTGTGAGTGTGTGTCTGTGTGTTGGCTTTCTACTGGCAGATGTGTGGTGTTGGCTGCATACAAATCAAAGACGTGACATGATGTTCTTTAATTGCCTGCGACAGAGCTGTTAAACTCCAGATGTTTGACAAGGCCCCTTAAACATTACACTACTCGTTGTGTTATTATGCAGTCGCACAATAACATCACAATACACAGGCACAAAAACTACACTCCCTGTGTGTCGTGTGTGTGTGTGTGTGTGTGTGTGTGTGTGTATGTGAGACACAGAGATAGGCTCCAAACCGGTAGAACACATCCTACATATTAATCCAGTCATTAGAAAACAACCAATCAAAATGTCACCTGGTTTCCTTGTTGTGATTTTACAAGCTCGCTGCCTCTTGTTTACTGTCGCCTTCCGCAACATCCTTGCTTGGCCAAATTACAACATCTGCAGGCTTTTCATTTCATGTGCTGCAACTTCATAACTACTTTAGCAAGTAGAGGTTGATAAATCAATTGCCTGAGCACCAAATGTGTTTTTTTTTGTAAATGTGTTCATATGTTATACTGAGGTTGTGCCTTTTTACAACTGAATGATGTTTTAAAGTGATACTGCAATCAATGAACTATCCTGGCAGATGATTCACATAGACTTGCATAATACAATATAAAGATTTTGGTTAACGAAAACATCTTGTCTGTACATAAAAGTGTGGAGCCAGAGCTGCAGCTTGGATCTATCAGAGGTAATTTCATTAGGATATTATCTCCCCTTGTTTGACCAGATCTGATGCAGTACTAGGGCAAAGTAAACCTGTATTGGGCCAATTCCGCAGTAAGCCCCTGTGGTGGAAACTGATAAAGTGTCCAGCCATTACCCGTGGCCATCTCTCCCACCCATGTCCCTTATAGGTCAATGCTTTACCAGCGGACAAGGGGCTTAGGGAATACAATATGCTGCCAGGTCAGGGGTCACACACTGCTTGTGAGGGGAGGCTAAGTGAATAAACGGAAAATCAGCGGAAACTGAAAATAACACAAACAAAAAAGGGAGCGACATCAATAGATGTAATATAGGTCTGGAATGAGGTGGACAGAATGGAAGATGTAATATGAGATATTGTCTATTTCCGCTCGTTCTTCCCCTCCCTCTAGTCGGTGTCAGTGTGTAACTGACTCTCTCTAGTCCTGCCTAAGCCCCCTTTGAAGGGGTTAAAGCCACTGCTGCTTGTAGAGGAGAGAAGGAAATGTGAGTGTATGTGTCGGGGAGGCAGAAAAGGAGAGAGGGGGCTGTAGGGCAGAGAGTGAAGAGAAAACCTCACGGATTCTTGGCCTAGCCATATGTGTAAATCACACACATTATGGATGTTCCAATAGTTGACTGACAGTTTTTACACCACCAAAACTCATATGAACTCACTGTTCTTACTGTGTAGGCAAGTCTGGCATCAATCAAATGCTGTCAATACTTCCTTCGTGACATGCTTTCTTTCAATAAGCTTTTCCTACTCCATTCATATTCTTCCTGTTCATCTTCCTACAGCATGTAATGGCAGCGTGACCCCAAGTGAATCTGAGTGTCAAACCATCCCCTCCGCTGCTCCTGTCCTCTCATGCATGGCAGTCTGTATAACATAACTCATATGAGGGCCCCTGTAATAGTGCTGCTGTTTGATCTGCTAGAATAACTCTGCGTATGTTCCCCTTGTCTCAGGTCACTCTGCCCAGCTCCAATCAATCACTCTGCTTGGCCGTCTGACTGACTGAAGCCCGGATCAATGTTGCACACACACACGCACACACACACACACACACACTAAAACACAAGGCTCAGGGCTTGGGCTGATCACTGCAAGACATCATGCTTGTCTACTGTATGACAGGAAAAACAGAAGGCTATGGAGTGGAGTTAACAAAAAAGATAAGACTTGGAAAACAATAGATGGCAGAAGGAGAGGAAAGAAGGGAGAAAGGGGCTGAGTCAGGGGGTCAGACAGAAAGGAGCAGACACTTGATCAAAGTAAATTTTAGCTGAGAAGTCCATCCATCATGTTGATGAAACGTTTAATTCATAGTGACAGCGTGTGGAGGGAAATGAGTTTTCAGTGAGTGAGGCTGTCATGTTTGACAATATGCATTAAGCCTGATCTATCAGTTTGTAGTGAAAACTAACCAGTATAGCGGCTTTAACTGCATGACTGGAGTTGAAGAGTTGTTTGACTAGACAGGGTAGTTTATGGATATTACTATTTAAACTCTATCAGTGTGACTTTAATATGGCTCAACTGTGAATGTTGGGGATACAGGGCAAACAACAGCAGAGGTGCATTCAGCCAGGAGGGCTGATTTCCATTCGGGCAACCTGTGTGGAACATTTGTAATGTCCACCGTGTTGGAAGGTACATTAAAACAAGGTAGGTGTCATCAACATGTTAACCTGTGTGTTATCATCACCTTTTCACTGTCAAGTAAAAGAGTTGTATGACAGCACATTTTCTAGAAAACTAAAGATACCAGAAGAGTGTGACTAGAGGGTTAACTAGGTTAAATTATTTCTATCATTAAGACTTTTAATATAAAATAAGTCATATTTGGGTTGGTCAAGTAAACTCAAATCAATTGGATTTATATTGGCAATAATCAGAAATTACAGATTTGCCATTGTTCATGAAACTTTGAGAGTGTCTTGAGGATTGTATAGTGGTTTTGCTGGTTTAGCTCAGTTAATGTCTGTCTATTGTTTTCAATGGCAGCTTCTCTCAAATATAGAGAAATCATTTTTTGTAAGTGGTGAGGGTTCATTTCTTTGTACTAAACAGCCTAGCCCAGGAAACATATCATTATCAGCCAATGAAAGGCATACAAGATGATCTACTATGAGGAGGGGAAAACATTATTAACTCAAACCTGCATTAAAGGTAATTTAAGGTTAACAAACACAACGTGGCACAAGGATGAGGTTATAACACCATGGAATTTGTTTGGCGTTATTGTGCTTTTCATACATGTTGAAAAGAATGCACAGGTCAAGTTTATTATTTGCGGAAACAACCAAAAAACGATTACATTTTAAATCCTACATAAATCATTTTTATAATCTTGATTGGTTTGTTTTTATAGACTAAAAACAAACCAATCAACCTTGGAAAAAATACACTTTTTTACATGCCTAATTTGTCTTTACCTATGCGACTCAGAGGACACCACCACAACACGGGCAGGGGCCGAGCAACGCAGCACATCCTGAAGGCACTGGACAAGCAGGAAGTGACCTAGATGGCAGATCTGGAAGGTGGACTCCAGGCCGTCCTCCGTCAGGCTCCAGGGCTGAGTGCACACTGCTGCATTACACACCAGAATGTGCAGGGGCCTGTGGGGGGAGGAAGGCAGAAAATAAAACATGTTTGATTGTTTATTGATTATAAGTGAAAACAAAGAAGACAGGGCTGAATAAAACGGGGATTTTCATACGGCTGAAGGAGAGGAAAGGAGAGACAGGGAGCAGAAATAAAAAAAAGAGGATGGAATAGTGAGAAGTGAGGGCAGAGAAAGGAAACAGGGTGTCTTATTCCAGAGAGCGGTAGACCTTAGAGGTCTACAGAGACAGACCATCAGTAATGCTGATATGATACAGAGGTTTCCAGTGCAAGTCCCCATGGCTCGACAGGTACTGTAGATACCGAATACAGCTGGCTGGAATCCAAGAGCAACAACACATTGAAAAGCGGTGGTGGAAGTAATGGGTGTTGATACAGACTCTGTGTAACTACTCTGAGTAACCAAACCCACCAACACATCGACTCAGAAAGGCTGAGCAGAAGAGTGCAGATCAAAGCAAATACACACACAAGTCATTCTATAAAAAACAACTGACTTAATTTAGGGGCCGGTAAAAATAAATAAAAACGTATGCTGTAGCACACAGACACGCAACGCATTTCCATTCTTGCAGACTTTGTGTGGGCGAGTGTGTAACACTCCCTGCTCGCGTGCCAGTGAATGTAGATTGCTGGATTGGTCAGGGCAGCGAGAGATCCTTGTCGGTGACAGCGTCGCTCCAGCGAGCTCGAAACCACAGTAACACAGGCGAACAATCCAAACACACCCCACCAATTTTTAATTTCTTCCATTAGAATTAATTATGAGGCCGAAGGCAATTTGTGTACCCTGTGTTTAAGACTGCCTACTGGATTAATTAAAAACTGGATGCTGGAAAATTAATGTGTGAATTGTTATGCCTTGCTATAATGAGCCATCCCATGCTATTACATAGGAGTGTACTGTACAATCACCTTCAGGCCTCCTAACACACAAGGTTCATTAAAGAGCACAAACGTAGTCACAAGTCAACTTAAAGAATGCCGACCTCAGCACATTATCAACAGAGCACACACTAGCAGCGAGATTTTCAAATGCTAACCCAAAATACAAAAATAAAGGGTAAGGAAGTCTAACTTTATGGCTTGGTAGAAGAAGAAAAAACATCTGTAAATAATGCACTAAAATTTGATAAAACAAGATAGAAGAGTAAAACACTGCAGTTTCTGTGATGTCAAGTTCTTCTCAGAAACTGCTCTCAGCTTAAACGCAGACGAAACACATTGGTTGTGTTTGGCCCAGTGTTCCTCTGTCTAATAGAGTGTGAAGTACAGTAACATTGTGCTATACAAGGCAAAACTGCACAATAAACACCACAGGCATGAACTCCTGACCTGACCTTTGAACCTTTCACTGTAGCTGTTGTTTTAAACTAATCCTTATGTCACATCTCTTCAGATTTTCAGCTGGTTTGTGTCCTTTTTTTGTGACCTCACAATGTCAAGACGGAAGAAAAAAACGATGTCACTCAAAGTATATTACATGTTTGTGATCAAAAACTCCAATAAACAACTTTTCTCTGGCCAGTAGAACGATTTCCCCCACGCAGCTCAGATGGGCCTCTGGTGAGTCTGCTTGTAATGTAAAAGGCCTGTTAATTCAACTGCCCACCAGTTAGTCCCTCTCTCATAAGCGCAGGTCTAATGAATGTCTTTAATTGGCCTATTGCCGTGTACCACAGTCCCTCTCTCCACATTAAGACCTCACACAACACTGTGTGCACCGTGCAATCTCAGCGCTGGTCAAACGAGGGTGTTAACTACCAAACAGGGAGACATCAGTTTATATATTTACTTTAAATAACCCCCCTGGGTATGACCCCTGACCTCTATGATAATGGGGGCCAGCAGGAAGAGATTGCCTGTGTGAGCTGGGCTCAGACTACTGGTCATTAACACTGCACTTTATTGGCAACAGAGAAACTGGCACAGGCAACAGACATATAGATGTGTGCATCTACCTGTAAAGTGTGCAAAGACACACACGATAATTTGCCATAAGTCACCATAACACAAAGCAATGGAAGAATGGTGCATGTATCTATACAGACCACCTATTATTACACATAATATGCTTGAAATTAGAACAACATAAATGCAGTAAAAAAAAATCACAGGTGAAAACAAATTGCATGTGTTAATTACGGACCGTTCAGTAGAAATTGTATTAGGGGCATTCTGTCAGCGCTGTCCTCCATCAATTAGATCCCAATGAAATTGCACTGCATTCAACAATATCAATATCCAGGTAATTTCATTTCAAAGGACAGGCAATTAAAGCAAAATCGGGGTCAATGGAACACAAAGCAGCGTGAAAGCCACTGACTAAAGCACTTAAAAGCAAGGGAGTGAGAAACGAGAGAAGGAAAAGAAAAAGACTCTGATTACATTTCACCTGTCAATGACACGCTGCTGGAGCATTATTGCGCGTGTGTGTGTGTCTGTTTGTCTCCGTGTGTTTACAAAACAGTCTGTGTGTGTCCGTGCATGTATGTACATATACGTGCTCGTTGTGTGTGCGCGCCACTGTGTGTGTTGTGCCTGAAGTCATACGTGCAGTAATAGAGTGGTGGTAGTCAGACAGCTGCCCAGTGCCATTCACAGCTCAGAGCTCACAGCCTCCACTCTGCTCTGTTCGCCTTCTGATGAGAATTAATGTACTCTGACGTCCCCTGGGACTCCCCCACTCGCCCCCCCCCCCGCCCCAACAGCACAGCTAATGAAGAAATACAACCTTGCCAAAATACTGAGGTAGAGAGAGAGAGCAACACAGACAGAGAAAGACTGAGACACAACGTAAGAAAGAGGAAGACAGAGAAACTGAGGCAGATAAACAAATTGCAAAAAGGGTAATACAAAAAAAAAAAAAAAAACAGGAGAGGAATTCTGGGGAACAGTAGGGTTAAAGGGAGTTCAATATACTCCAGTACGGATGGGATGGATACATGTAAGAGATGGGAGGCAACTATAGGATGCAGAGCAAGGGAAGCCACCATGAGCTTTGGCTGTGACCCAAGACACGTGTCCTGGATGGCCATACCCTGCCCCAGGGCTGCTACGGGCAATGACTGCCCTGCCTCTCCCCAAGGGGCTCCCCTGACACCAACACACACACACACACACACACACACATACACACACTCCCTTGCCTAGGGACCTGCGGGTGGATTAGCAGTATGGATGACAAAATACATGACCCCAAAATAGCAACTGTGTGACCGGCCACGAGACGTACGACACATGCTGGAAAAGCTGACCACCACAAAATAAGTGTCTGTTAGGCCAATGTCAAGTAAACAGACACAAATACACACACTTACTCCTGGGGGCCAGGTCCATATGGCGTCCATCGGTAACAGTTTGGATGTCATTTAAGTATAGTGTATGCAGGAAGCAATAGTGATCAGGCTGAATGAGAGACCTGCTTTAGCACTTGTTGCTTTTTACTAATTTGTTTCTTTATTCATTCTGAGTAAGTAGAATTTAAAAGCGTGGACAGTTCAAATGGGACTGATGGCTACCAACTGAGAGACTACGTCATGATTTGTAAGTTTGATTTGTTTCATTTGTAAAATGTAATGTTATACATTTCAATCACAAACCATTTTAAGACCAGCTCTGACCCTGTCTCTTTACCACTGAGACACCTGTGTCATTTGCTTTTAGATCCAAACTGAGACAAAAGGTTATTTTCAGTCTGTGAGCTTCAATTCAAAACAGCTAACTAGGATATTGGAAGGAAATATCTGCAAGGTTTTAAAGCCAAAGTTTAACCAAAATTAACTTTGACCCCCAGATCAAACATTGACAGGAGAGGAAAGTTATGATGGTGCCTATTGCAGCAGGAGAATGTTTGAATGTTTGAGGTTTTAAGTCTACCCTCTTATCCTCCCAAAAATGTGGTAAATAATGGAGGAATGGCAGAAAGTGTCAGAGAGAATAAGAAACCCAGCTTTGTAAATTAATATGTTGCTTTGTACTCACAGTTTCTTGGCCTTGAAAGACTCAGCAAACTCCCTGACACTGCGGAGAGAGGCCAGGTCGCACATCATGGCTTCTACTCGTGCTTTGTGCTGTAGAAATATGAAACACAACAACACAAAAAGTATGACTGTAATAACCAGCAGCCACCAATATCTATGGTTAATGCAAACTGCTCAAAGGTTCAAATCACCATGCTATTTCCTCCTGTTTAAAAATGCAATTAAATAGGCCTCCCCAGCAAAAATAAGGATCTAAGGATCTCCCATGTGTGAATATTAAACACTCTGTCTGTCCTGAAAGAGGGAATGCTCCTCTCTTGCTCTTCTTGAGGTGTTTTTCCTAGTTAAAGATTTCTTCCTTCTCCAAACTGAGGATTTGAAAAATAAAAGATGTTGCATACTGTACAGATGTAAAATAATTTATGGTAAGTAAACAACTATATAAAGAAAATTGACTTGAGTATTACTTTCATGCACTGAGTCCAAAATATGGGAAAAGAGTACGTGATTACAGCCTTGTTGAAAGACTCCTAAAGAAATCCATAAGCTTTGCCTTTATGCTCCCAGCGCGTGTTTGTGTGAGTGTGAATGTGTGGCTCATCATCACCATATGTTGGGAGACAGGGTGAGGATAGGAGAGGAGAAGAGAAAGATAAATGACTTAAGAAGTGAATGCATAGCTGCATTTACACACTGAGGAAGAGAGGTTAAATATTCATCATCCGCTCCATCCCACTGTAGCATTCTGCTGCAGGGCAAAGGCCTCAACAGACACGCAGGCAGGACTGAAGGAGCAAATCTCTTTGATAACAGTGTAACCATGTTTTTTTTTTTTTTTTTGTCTGTGATAAAGCGTGTCAACTTAGACTCTTCCCCTGTCTTCCTGTTTTTCTTTTTCTCTCGCTTCCCTTCTTGCCTTTCTCTATATCTTCATCAGTTTGGGCCCTCCCAACAGAAAATCCAGGTTTGATCTCCCTACAACATATGAGCTCACGCAGGACCTTGGTGTGAACTGAGGTGGAGCATGTTCCATTCAGATGGTCCATTAGACTCATCCCTTAATGCTGGAAAGGCAAAAGGAGTGAGATATTGCTCCCAGGGCTCTCGGCTGGACTCTGGGTTCAGCAACACCAGGTATTCTTGATGCTACCTCTCCTCTTCGTCCTGCCCACCATCCCTGAAGAACGCTGTCAGCTCACATTACACCCCGGAAGAGCGTTCAGTGTTCCTATCCCCATCCACCGCCACCACTGCTGCTGCTGCTGCCCTGTCATCCTTTTCCACTGATCTGATCTCCAGTCTGTGGGCGTCATATGGGAATGTCTTTCCTCTGTGTGTCTGTCTCTGCAGAGCCAAGTGTACATGACACTCGGTGTGTGATGCTCCATGGAGCAGTGAGCACAAAGAACACAAGAAAGGGTTAAGAGCGCCTTCTGATGGAAATGGGATTCTTCAGGCAGTTAAGGCAGACACCTTAACTGCCCCAGGGCATTTTTATACATACGTACACAGGCACATGCACACACACACACAACAAATTCAATGCTGTGACTCAAGGGTAAAACCACGCCATCACACCATTATCTATGCCTGAATAATTCTCTTGATGCTACTCTATACCATTATATGGATGCTATTACAAAGCATTAAAGGGCTGATTATGGCAATTATAAATATGATTATAGGGTACCTGCTTATATGATCTGCACACAGCAGTAATCACAGGTGAGAGGAGACAACCGTCAATTTAATGACTTGTATGTTCAGCATTCAAACTTCTGGCCATTTTTACACAGTATACACACACACACAGAAGGGCAGGTAAAGTGAAAAAGAAATATTTGCTCATCCAGTACTCGTACAAGTGCAAGAGGAAGGTGAGTGATAAAAGGAGAAAACGTTATGGTATGAATGTAAAAAGTCTTCAGTTGTTCTTATGAAATGTAGAATTGAATTTTACAGCGAGTAAAATGAGACATTACTTCGAAACAAGGTCAGAACAGGCAGCAGTGTGATAATTAACAGGTCAGTGTAAGGCCTCCTCAACAGGGTAGCCCTCCATGTGTGTATGACCAGCAGAGAAAATGAAAGCAGGTGTCAGCTTGACGAACACATATCCCCTTCTCTAGAGACAGGGGGAAAAGGGAAGGAGAGATGGAGTAATGGGAGACCAGAGGGAGGACAGAGGGGGGTTGAAGGGGGGCCACTGGAGCAAATCCAGCAGGGAGAAGGTGAGCAGCCTGCCTGCCCGCCTACCCTCCCCCTGCAGATTGAAGTCTTGCGAAGAAAATAAAGTTTATTGCCTGGAAAGAGGGGGGAAAAGCATGTAAAAAGCATTAAAGCGATGGAGGTGAACAATTAGACAGATGGCCAGGTTTTGGAAGGAGAAGAGGGGAAAAAAGGGTAGAAAAAGAGAGGAAGAACGCACAGACGCAATCGTTCAGGGTTTTTATGAGGACCCTGACAACTCCTGGTCTCTTCAAGGGCGAAGGAAAAGTGAGAGGCAGCAAAGCCTCTCTGGTTAACTCCGGAGTAATCGCTGAGTGTGCAACACCACAGAGCTTGGCTTGAGGTGACAGAGCTTACCGCCCCCAGCTACACACAACCTATCGCTTCATCTAAATGCAGCCGGCTAATTATGAATGAAACACAAGTGTAAATAAACTGCACTGCTTGAAAAGTAGAAAATGTGCGTCTCCACGACAGCACATCCGCAAAAAAAGCCCCGTGTTCGGGACAGACAGCAGCAAGGTCACCATGATGATAACATGGGCATCAGATCCCTCAGCCCTCCACTCCTGCTGCCACCTCTCACCTTCCGCCCCCACCTCCAGCCATCAAACCCAAGAGAACAGCTGTCTGTAACATGACAATGACCTTCACGACTTTCACCAGGAGGAAAGGAAGAAGGAAGGAGAGAGCATAGATGGAGAGAAAAAGTGCGCGTTTGCCTGTGTGAGCCGAGAAAGTTGGCCTCTGCAGAGGTCCTCCTCATCTCTCTTGGTGTTTTCCGTGTGTGTTGGGGAATGACATGTGGTCAGTGCTGCGGAGAAAGATGGAGGCGGTGTGGAGGATGAAGGGGGGAGCGCTCTAATATAATTATAACTGGGGCCATTCAATCCAATAAAATGAAGAGGCATTAGGGCAGGGGAGTCCCATCCTGTTCAATAAGACACTGGACCACTCTCCTAACTCTTAAAACACACACATGTAGGCATACTCAAACACGCACACACAGGTACACACACTTCGCTGACCCCTTTAATAGCATAGCAGCCACCCCTAATGGACGCAAGCAAGTGGAACCGCCAAATAATACACTGTCTTAATGCACTAGGCTCAATCTCATCCCCCTCTCCCCTTATCCTTCCCTCTCACACTTTAACCCGTTTCCATCCTCGCTCACCTGGTGCTGCCCCCTCACCACCTCAGCTCCCCGTATAGATCACCAATGCAGGGACAACACTTAAGAAATCAAAAAGGACCCCCATATATACAAAACACTTACCCTGCAGACCCCAGTTAACACCTCAGGCATGGAGAAGGATGGTTAAAGAGTGAGTCAGTGAAGCCAAAGTCTTGCATAGTGGTTTCTATTGCTCCCTCTGAATATGAGATACCTGATATCAATATAAAGCAGCAGCAATATTACATGACCGTTTTTTTAACCAGCAGGTGCGGAGGTAAGGTGATGTAATGGCAGTGAAAGTGAATGAGCAGGGAAGACACCATGTGAAAAGGGCACCTTATAAAAGCAATTAGAGAAATGACTTTGAGCCCCTCTTCTTGCTCTGTAGATTAGAACAGGCCTCGGAGGGAGGAACACAGGCGAACTCGGATCTCCATGACCTTGTCCGCAACACGCCACACTAAATTGGTCATCAGCTTTTAAGACTGTATTTTATCATAGAAATATATTTTTAGCAAAAGAGAAAAAAGAGAAAAGGAAAGGGGGGGGCTGTGGAATGTGCTGGTCATATATCATCCTGTCACAATTATGACATTTGTTCATAAATACCAACCAATTTCCTCTCCACCTGGCTAAGTCACATACGCTTGTGCTTATGCACGCACCATGCACCAACAAAAAAATATGGAAACACACCACGTGCGGTGAACGCACATGCACACCGCAAATAAAGAAACAGACGCATCTGGCTGAGTGCCCTACCACAGGTCTGAGAATTGACCTCCACACACAGACAAAGAGACTGAATACACATACACCCGGGAAACATGCATTCAAGCACCTAACACACAAATGAATACACACGCTCCACGCATTACAAACACAAACACACACAAACAAACAAACGCACGCTCACGTACACATCCACTTACTCACTGACATGCACACACACTGCAATTAATAGGGAGGCAGGTCTCTGGTGAGGAAGAGAAAGTGCCTGTTCAGCACATACAGGCAGAATATGCAATTTCCTTCAGTTAAGTCTGTATTAAATTGATTTCTTCTTTCTCTGACACAGACTGGGTTTTTCCCCCCTAATGAAAGCTGGATAATCTACAGGTTTTCCCTTTCCTGAAATCAAGTTACAAATCAAGTACTTGCAGGGGCAGATATGGGAGAGGTGAAGGAAGGACATGGGAGGATTTTCCAGATGAGAAACATGGAGAATGGCACACATACGTGCTAATACTTTTAACATGGACATCAGGGGCTCACCTCACACACACACACACACACACAGTGCAAAACCTCGGTTAAGTACTTGCTGACATTTCTATTCAGTGACGTAATAAGGCTACTGCAGACCATGATAGTAAACACAGCATTAATGACTGTAATTAATGAAACACATTAATTAGTAAGCCCTTCAATTAGTTAATCGCTCACTCAAACCTGACAAGGAGTAATGTAGAGAAACACAAAGCATGCTGAGAAACACAAAGAAGGAGGAACAACTTAAAAAGAAAAAGGGGGGGAAATAATTACAGATAACAAGTGATGGAAGAAGTATTCATTTCCTTCAGTTGAGCAAAAGTGGCAGTACCACAATATAAAAATACTTCTACTAAACTTCTATTAAAAGTGGACTTAAGTAGATGTAGTAGTAAGTGTTAGCAGCAATACGCACTTTAAATAATAAAAACAATTACATTTTATAATATAGAATTATTAATACTGATGCAAGCAGAATTTTAATGGTCGAGGTGACGCGACTTTAAGTACTTCATATACTGCTGTGTCATTTAATTCAATGCATGGTGATGCATTATATTTTATATGCTCATGATAGGTTTTCAAACTCTTAATCTGCCATGTAACTATTAACTTTAACTGTCAAATAAATTGTGTTAAAAAATGAAGTACAAAAATACAGAAAAAGTATTTCCCTGTAATGAAGTGGAGTAGACAACAGCATCAAATGGAAATACTCAAGTAAACCCCATTTATTCAGTAAATCTACTTTACAACATTACATATAATATTTATTTTAGAGCACAGTGTCAAAAGGAAAAATCTAACAAAAAATGTAATTATATTATTAACATTTTACTTAATTAAATAAAAACTGTATGAATTATCATCATCATATGTATCATGATAATAATCAAGTATCAAGTATAAACTAACACCATACATACACAAAACTCCTTATCTGATAAATTGTGAGCACAATCTGAGCAACAATAAGGTTGTTCGCCAAAAAAGAAAAAAATGTTTCAATAGCAAAACATTTTACAGAGCGGTGATATGCAAGTCACATAGACTGCACACACAAAAAGCGCAAGAAGACTATTGTAGCTTGAGGTGTAATCAAGAAATCATGAAAAAGAAGAGAGACAGAGAGAAAAATAAAGACAGAGAGGTGGAAAGAGAGGGAGAGAGTGTGTGAGAGCCCAAGAGAGAGAGAGAGAGACAGAGATGGGAAATGAAAAGGACAGGGCGGTCATCATAATTGCAGAGTTTGCTTTTCGGATGCAGACAGACCAGGGCCATGGGGCCTGAGGCAGATATCAGATTCCACACAAACACACACATTCACACGCACATACAAACTTACACGTGCACCCATATATACCAACACACACACACAAAATATTCCACAGCCAGCATGTGTAAGTGCTTTTTCATTAAGGCGAAGGACAGCTGATGTCATTTTAAAAGTGTTTTGTGTGCATTTATGTTCTATAACGGATAAAGTGTGAATTGAGACGGTAACATCCACCTTTCAATCCTAACAATGTTATATTATAAACCTGCTCTCTGTCTTTCTGCGCCTATCAGTCTGTGTGTGTGTCTCCATTTCTGCCTCTTCTTCACTTCTCCCCTCCTTCGTCCAGCGCAGAGCCTGATCAGATTTACATTAAAAAGTGATGGAGATTTAAATAATGTGTCTATGTTCTCAGAAAGACATTAAGAGATTTTCATCTTCCTCTCCTCTTCCTCTGTCTCTTCCTCTCCATTTCCTCACCCTCTCCTGCTCCTATCTCCCCCTTCATCTCAACCACTCCATCTCCGCCAGATTCGCAGACAGTGCACATTTTCCTGCGTGTCTTCAGTGTAACCGATACCCCCTAACAACCAGGATTTTAATGTGATTCATATTGCTCCCTAATATTTCAGATCTCAGAATAAGCACTGGCAATTGCATATTTACACCCAGCTTATTTTGCCATTCTGCACGGGGGACTTTGGTGTCTGGTTGAACATGCAGACTTAGATGCTGATTATGTTGTGGTTAGATAACAATAAAGTCGGTGAAAAACTCCTCGACCCTGCGCACTTCTACAGTAAATACAACTTTCCATTAGGGGGTGTCAGCAATAAAGCTCAACACTCTCAAGTACAAAATAATGTGTTCTTTTCAAGTGCGGCAGTAATGTGATTGCTTTATCTAAACCTGCTACTTTTACACTGTTCAGTTTCTCCTGAAACATTTGTGCCTTGTATCATCTCGGTATCTGGAGGGCTGGTAAAGTACCAAATACACTCGAAATGAGAAATGCACGCATTTACACATATGTACACTGTTGTAGTGAACACACATCTCTGTACAGAGATGATAAATTAAACCTCTTTTGATTTGGTTACCCAAGCTCTTTTTTTTATCAGCTTTACAAAAACATAAGCATAACATAATTGAATAAGAAAAGAATCTGGCAATTAAGAAACATGGAGGCCTTTGATGTAAGTAAGTGTATAATAGGCCTTTTGATGAGGGAGTGTTTTACACTCCGCAGGGTCTGGTATGCACTTTGATTAAAAGCTCTTTTGTTTGGCAGTATTCTAAACTGCTTACCATTTTCCACTGTCACAATAGTTTAGCTTGGAAATACAAGAGATTTTACCTTTTTTTTCTTCTCTCTGGGATAAAGTCTCATGTTTTCTCTGATATGAAATCACACAGTAGTAATAGTGAGTTAGCGTTACAAGAGAAACAAATGAAACAATGGATGAGTGACCTGGGATTGAATGTTTTAGAAGGGGACATAGTGGGGGCAGGGCGGGGGCTAACAGTGTCACTATCAGATATGAAACAATAATAATCATCACCATTATAATGCTTATTTTCCTATTCATAAACACATTCATTACCACCAACTGCAGTTGTTCAAGCACCATTTACATGATCTACTCTGTCTGTTGATAAGGTCATGTGCTTTTGCATTCTGTTACAGTGTTACACAGATTTGAATAATAGGATTCTCATCATGCATCTTTAGCCCCTTGTCGCTTGATAATAGCCTGAAAGACTCTCTCGTTGAACAATGTAATAAATGCGTCATGTGACCTCAGCAAAGGTCGGGGGTCAGCGAGCCATGGATTGTCAACGGAGCGTTGGCCTGACAGAGAATAAATGATGCCTTGTAAACAAATTAAATTATTGCTTTAATTCATGCAGTCTGATTTAATTTGACGCAAATAGAGTCCTTCACAAGGGAACTGCGGAGCGAAGGAATGACAGCGAGGAGGAAGAGGAGGAGAGGCTGTGCTTGACGGGACGTGGACACATACCTCCTCCCTCCATCACTCCATCCCGTGATGTCTTCGGCTCCACTGAAGGAGAGTAACTACATTAACAAATCCTGATCATCTCACAAGACTGTGCGCTTCTTTCCGTAGACAGCAAGTCTTGCTTTTGTCTCTCAGCTAAATGTAATAAAGTTGTGTTCAATTGAGTTGGGCCGGGCCACTAGGCTGACTCCCTGCCCTGGCACGAAGTGAGTGACAAAAAGCAGGAAAGAGATCTGAATTTCATAAACTGATTAAAGAGTTTACCTGAAGAGACCACAGTGTGTCTGTTGTCTAAACAATTTAAGAAGTTTGGATAACTGAGAAAGAAATTAAAATATACATAGGGGTAAAAACAGACTGGGCCCAATTAGGCAGAGGCTGGGGATTGAGGATGCTTAAATCTGAAGAAATCTTTGAAGAAATTTGTGTAAGCTTATTGTAATGAGCAAATGGGAAAGCCCATCTCCTATGGTACACGCCATGAACCTAAAAAAGCCTGAATGAAACATCAGTATTAAGTTTGGTCTATCACCCAAAGCTGCATTAGGTCTCTCCTCAGTTTGCTCCTTAATTCCATCCGAGTAATCCCGCATTATTGCCCTCTAACAGTACCCTAAACGGAGAATAAAAAGTTTGCTCCCCTCTAGCAGTGTATTAGCAGGAAACAACAGGCCCTCTCCTCATTAAGTTATAGATATAAATGCTCCAAAGCATGAAATTACCCCCGAGCCTCCCTCTCCAAATAACCTGGTTTGCAAACAAATGATCCAAGCACAAGCAGTAAAAGGCAGATTATTAAAATAATAGGAGGGATTTAAATTTGCATCCACAGAACAATTCAGCAAAGGACTGTGCAATTACTCCTCCCCCTCCTGTTCCCTTGTTCATTCCACCTTTCTACTGGCAAGCCGAGTCCCTCACACTTTATTGTGTCCATCTGTTCCTTCTAGGAAACAGAAGAAGGGTTTGGTATCTTCAGGTGCAGCTCTGTGTGTGTGTGTGTGTGTGTGTGTGTGTGTGTGTGTGTGTGTGTGTGTGTGTGTGTGTGTGTGTGTGTGTGTGTTTGTGTGTGTTTGTGTGTGTGTGTGTGTGTGTGTGTTCAACCACAGGGGTATGTGCACTTATCAGGCACAACCTGGTATTGCTTACCTTCAAAACCATAATCAATTTACATGCTCATACTTGCTTATTCTCCTCGGCCCACACCCTTATTTCTCTCTTCCTATCTTTACACCATGATAAATATCTAACTTTATCCTGACACAATAACGGCCCCTCCTCCCATGCTGGAGTAAATGGGAAGCGAAGAGAGAGTGAGGTGAGCAGGAACGGACAAGGCAAAGGGCGCTCAGGTCTGCATTACCTCTGAGTTATGGCCACCATTTGCATCTCAATCAGCCTCTTTGGAGAGCCCACCACCTTGGTAACACCCCCATCACACCACAGCCACCCCGGGTAATCAGGGAGATTTAGTGGGATTGGCAGCCTAACATGGGCACCCCCTGGCTGGGGCTCGCAGCTCATTCCCAGCCCCTGGTCTCACTAAGGGCCCTCTGGGCCACATCCAAACACAGGAGAATGGCAGCACTTAACAAGACTGAGGAAGACCAAAATAGATGAGCAGCAGGAACAGGCCATAAAACAGAGTGAAAACAAAGCACCAGAGTGATTGTAATAGATGTTCAAGCATAGATGTCTGCATAGTGTTCTGTACTGCTGCCTCATTATAGCGAAGGAGAGAAAAAAAGAAAACAAACTTGAACTTGTGACCTCAGGTGAGAACATTTCATCTCAGAGTTGATGATGGCACTGACATCATCCCACTGCTCCCCTGCAGCAAAAACAGGCTCTCTCTAACATGTAATGGGAGTATTTGCACCCACAAACATGCACACACGTGCACACAGCTACATGGTGTGATTTGCAGATAGTGAATGCTCCACTTGAGAGTTGCTTCTCTAGTTAGCGCTGTCTCATGGCTGAACCCTGCTACGGTATTATTACCTACACTCAGCCCTATTGATATTGTGACTCCAGCATCTGTTCACTTCCTTGTTACTGCCTGGGCCCCAGCACAGCGTCCTATCTGCCTGTGTGCATGGCGTGTGTGTGTACCTGTTTGTTTGTGTTTGTGTATCCCAGACCTCTGGGGTAGCGAATAGTCGAGCACAGTGTAAGACGAGCTGAGGAGGCTAATAGAGAAACACTCGCCACACCAGGGGCCTAATCAACTGCAAAGGACGTGTACCCATAGCTCCAAATCTCTCTCTAACACAAACTCACTCTGGCCACTCTTACTCCCTCTAATCTCACCGATACCCCAAACTCCACACTGCCACACCGCACAAGACTTTGTAAGCAAAGCTTGTGGAAAAACAACAATAAAAGAGGAGACTGGAAACCAAACTTTAGCTGAAAACACAGATGAGATCAGGTGAGCAGAGGATAAAACTAAACAAAGGGGAAACAGGAGGAGAGTGAGGACTGGAGAAGGAGAGGCTGAGAATGAGGAGCTGAGTTTCAGTTATCAGAATCAAATATTAGTGGGTTGAAAAAAAAACTGGGGAGTGGGCAACATTAATCAAAGTGTTCACCTAGTGGGCAGCCATATGGCAGATCAGCACGCCAACAGTGCAAACTTGCTGATCTTCAGTAACGGGGTGCAATTAATTCCACTGGCTGCATTCATCTCTCCCTCACACACTGAAGGAAAGGAGGTAGAAAAGAAGGAGCGAGAACAGAGGAGGGTTTGTTATGACTCTTTACTCTTCCCCCTCAACTCTTTCTTCCTTTCTCTCTCTCTCAAAGCAGAGGAATCAAACCCCGGTGATGAATGAGGTGGACACAAGGGCTTCAGGTAGCTGCTGCGGCGATGGTGGGGGGAGTGATGGGGGGTGGGACAAGAAAAAGTGAAGAAATTAGGAAGCTGAGAGAGGAGGAGACAGCAGTGGGGAGGGGATAAGTCTCCTTTAAGATTTGGCCGAGGCATTTGTAAGGCCGTAAAATCTATATTTTTTTGTGAGTTAATTTTCCCCACCAAGACTTTTTCAGATATCAGATCCTTGCCTATATCTGAATCCAAAGTAATAATCACTCAGTGACTGCCATTGTTATGAAGATATTAAGTATTACATTTACTAAAGTTTTTTATAGAGGTGTACCAACATCACCAAAATGACAAAGTCAGAATGCCATGCTATTCATGAGCCATCATAATGAGTGGAAGGCACACACAATGCCACTGGTCAAAAAAAATAACGCCTTATAAATTCAATGTAAATCCCATTATCTGGCCCACATAATAGCTATTTCTACTCACTGCTGTGCAAATAAAACACTGTGTCTATTAACACTTTCCATCCCTCCCAAAATTGATTGTAGTGCCAACAAAATCCTTTGAAAGTTGGCAGGAAAACTTAGTGGTAAAGTCTGTAATTTGCAGGAATTCATTTAAATTAGAGGTCTTAGCAACTGAGGCACAAAAAATGAAGAATGCAGATTACCCTCAAAACACAATCTCAGTAAATCTGGGCTGAAGTGTCTCTGCATGTGCAACAGGAAGCCAAATAGTGTTTTTATCAGATATCAATTCATTAAAATGTAAATTAAAATAGAAAACATGACAATGACACGTCAGTCATTTTTTCTTCAGTTGGATAAAGAAAGCTTTTAGAGGGAAAAGATGGTCAGCGTTTGAGGATTCACTTGGTGAGCCAAGCCGAGCCAACCTGACCCCACACACACACACACACACACACACACACACACACACCTCTTTTGGTTTTATGTAAAATTAGCGTCTCCCCTGGCTCTTAACACAAGCTCATCTCCATTAGCTGCAACACAGTAAAACTGACTCCTGCAAATGAGTTGTGGATATGCATTCCCCCGGCCCTCTCATCCCTCCCTTCCATACAAATATACTGCATCTGCTATCCCATGCCCATCTCTTTGTAAGTGTGCTCATCCCATAGGCCTAGTCACCATACCACCCATACCAATATCATAAATGACTGTGGGGGAAGCCTTCATTAGGGCAGCAGTGCCCCTCCACCCCGCTAATCAGGGCATTTTCCTTGTGCGCATTGGGATGGTGCTTTATGGCCCAAATGGGGCTCCGTTAATGAGGAAGTATACATGTCTCCATTTCCTGTCTAGCCATGTCGGCAGTTCCTGTATTTGGTCCTATTATAATCACGAGGCTTTTTTAATGAGCTATATTCATCTTGGTCATGCATCAAACACCATGACATACAATAACATAATAAATGAAGAGACACAGAATTAATTACACTACAAAAACACACCAATACTCTCAGCATATATAGATATAGCCATGTAGATTATTACCGAACTTTAGAGATGTATGGATATAAATTACAAAATGAGTGTCAGGAAGATATTTAGATGTCTTTATGTCTTACAAACATTGTTGAACAATTCAGTGCACTCCAAGCAACATGGGTTTAAATCCACATGATGACAGCTGAATCACTGTCACAGTAAATTCTGTTACAGTGTCCCCACAAACTCCGTGCTTTTACACATTCTGCTCTCGGCCAGCTCATTCTTCTCAATCCCCCCTCTCCACACCTCTGATCTCCCGCTCTTTCCTTCCCTCCATCATCCCCTCTTCACTCCAAGGCCTCGTTGACATTAACCTGGAGCACTCACATTTTCCCATGGTTCTCCATGTTGCTCTCCGCATGTCAGAGCGGGAGGCTTTATGGCCCACATCCATCAGCGTCACATGCCAGGATTTATGGGAGATGGAGTCCAAACCTGATAGCTCTGAATCAGTCTTGCTGAAGCCGACCCCTGGGCTGCTGTGGGATGTAATGGATGAGCATCCTTGCCCCCCAGTCCCCACTTCACCTCACTCTCCCTTCACTCGCTTCTCCTTCCACCTCTCTCCTCACCCATACTCTGCACTCCTCCCTTCATCTCTCATGAATTTTCCCTCTGCCCATCAGTCCAATCCTCTTCCTTGCCCTAGTTGGCTCGTCTTGGTCATTCATTTAAACCTAATGGAAATTTGGCTACCAAAAATTAATGAGGCAGACTCACACAAGGAAATATCAAAGTGCACATGCACCAACATACACACTCAGGCAGACATAAGCTCATCATTCACTGCTGTGTGTAGGGTTCTATTTGGGCTAATTTATCATGACACTGTATTAATAGGCAGCAGTGCCCTTCAGAGGAGAGATGAGAGGCACCAATTAACTCTGTTCACTGTTCACTGCCACAGACAGACCTGTAGGAATGACAAAGGTCTGTCAAATTACTCTGTCCTGTAGCAGCTCTCTATGTATTACAGAATATCCATGTAAATTACCAGAATGAAGACGCTCAGTGGATGATCAAGTAGAGTTGAATCAGATCTAATATTTTTCCAGACGTATTGTATTGGAACCTGCTCTATAAAATCCCAAAAGGACTCCCGGTCCCAATGGTTGTTTTGAGGTTGTTGGTTTTTTTCGGGAGATTTTCCCTAGTCAAATGGAGGGTCTAAGGATAAAGGGTGTCATATACTGTATAGATTGCAAAACCCCCTGAGGGAAATTTGTGATTTGTAATTTTGGGCTATATAAATAAAATTGACTTGACTTGACTTACTGTTCCTATAACTGTCAAGCTTTCTTTCTCGCAAATTAAAATAATAACGAGTAATAATGGGATGATTGATCAGAGGGAGCTACTAGGTTGCAACCTTCAATTTTGCCAGCTCAAATAACAACTGTTAGCTCTAGTCTGCTAGTAGATTTAGCTGTAGCTAGTTAATTTAGCTAACATTAGCTCAATTACTTTTGATGTTTCCAGCGGACTCATTTTAAACTTAGAATTGTTACATACATGATATTTTGCTAAAAGACTGCAGCTAAAGCTACATGACCAAGGCAAAAAGTAAGTGTCCTCATTAGTTGATGATCCAATTAGAAGACATGGAAGTAAACAAACAGCATTGTTCTTGTACTGCAGTGTAGAGCTAGTTAATCCTAGTAATATAAGTATAATAAGTAAAAAAGATTACATTTATGCTTTATTGTTCACATTTTCTAACAGTATGTTTCACTTTTAACATGACGGGAGTAACGGCTTTTAGGATGAGGACTAACCAATGTGTTAAGCAAACATAACAGTGATAGATAATCAATTTGGCTGGGTTTCCTGGAATGTACAAGGTACTCCTTATGTTAAAACCTACAAAATATTGTGGTATGAACTGGTCATGCCACATTATTTGGAAGTAACCTTGGTAAATACTGCAGGACATAAACGTTTGCAGTTTCTTTAGGACAAACAAATACTAAGTGTATTTTTGCTCTTGGAAGGACAAAAAAAGAATGAATCCATCCGTAACTTTCTTACTACAGCCCCATGCACACCACTCAGGCATGTGAAGATTTCCAAAGCTGCCATGCATAGTTACACTTACTGAGCTAAGAACAGTCAATTACTAAAAAGGTGCTTAAAAGTTAACTGTCCACTCAGAAAATGATAATCCAATCCATTATGACAGCACTGGTGGAACAAAAAGCTCACCCAAGTTTGAGACATTATACTCCCTCCTCCTCCTCATGGCATCCAGTCCTTGGCAGATTTAATCAGCTGAGCCCCCGTAGTCTACATATAGTGCTGTGACTGAGGAAGTTAAGGGTTAAAGGTCAAAGTGTGTTCATTGGTTTACAGCAGGTGTTATTACAGTTATTTGAAATATTTACCCAACCTGTTCACCTTCTAACCTGCCTCTATATAGAGCTGGTTATCTAAACGTTGTACAGTAAACACACAACCACACACACGCACGCACACACACTCATTTCTCAATTGGAACACTCCATAAGATTGCCCTGCGGCCCTCCAAACAGGACCGTTCCCTAATAAAGGCTTTGCACTATGAAAGAAACACAGTTCGGACGCCTCTGAGCCTCCCTCAACATACACACAGACACACACACATCCACACACAGGGGCTGTGCCTGGTCACAGGTCAGGAGAGCCTGTAGCTCTCTGTGGTCCAGGGGAGCAGAGCCGCTTGAACCTGTAATATACACCTCTCTCCCCTGGTGCCACTTGTTGGGGTTTCAATGCAGGGGAAATTACACCTGCTCTCTAGCCTGAAACCAACATTAACACACGTAGACGACTGAAACTGGAGATTACACACTCACCAACACACAGACACATGAACACACAGGTAAACCTATGAGGAACTCTGAATCCAGAACCAAGACAGACGGAGCACATGTGTGGGTGTGCATGTGTGATGTTGCATTATACCCCAACATCACTGATCAACAAAACATTTTATAGGAGTGCTTCACACACCATTAACACACTGGTACCATTTTGAAAGTGTGAGCAGCCCAAATAGCAATAACAGATTAACAGCCCTGCTCTCCATCAACCATTCCCACAGGAGAGGCGACTCAGTGGATGAAAGTATTAGAGACTATGACCTGGCTTCACCATCCAAACACAGTATGTATGGTGTTAAAATAAAGTAAAAATATGATGGATTCACTCCTTATACACAAGATCAATCCCAGGTAAAAACGTTGTGTAGGATTAGGTACTAATACTGTTCTGTAGTCCTAATCATTTGCCAATGTGTAGGCTTAATCACTGGTTAGATGGGGAGGCCATTTCATCATCCAACTAAAATGAACACAACATCCAGCCTACTCTGCAAGTCAAATGTGAGCTGAGAGATAATCATTGATATGGGGCAGGAGAGAATGAAACTAATAAAAAGGCAGTGTATCAAAGTATCGCAGTTAAGCATTAGTCACGTGAGGGCAACTACACCACAACTCTGGTGTTCTCTAAATGAATCCCCCTCGTCCCATGCTTGATTTATGGACCTGTAAAAACACACGTTGTTTTTAATCTACTGCTGCCTGAATCTGCCCCTCTAATGAAATGTGGATTTGTGTGTGTGTGTGTGTGTGTGTGTGTGTGTGTGTGTGTGTGTGTGTGTGTGTGTGTGTGTGTG
>JAVQJD010001856.1:0-23702 GCA_036023655.1 Nannoperca australis
CCCCCCCCCCCCCCCCCCCCCCCCCCCCCCCCCCCCCCCCCCAAGAAAGAGGCCACAAGCAAACATACTCACTTTAGTGTCACATTTGTCACCTCAGAGTGAAATGTTTAATAGTCAAAATGTCCAATTAGACCACGCGAGTCGCGAGTGCGCGTGGGTGTGGTATAGGCCTATATATTTGCATGATTTACCGCTCGCGGGATTTACTTGTAAAGAAACTCAGATGAATGGAGCAAACACCGGGACTACTTTGGAAAAGTTAGTTGCGTTGAACTTGTTCCTAGAAAAATCTCAGCTGAAAGCATTTCCTCCCGGTGCTGTGAGTCTCGGAGCTGGTTCAGGATCATGGAGGAACTGGCCCGGGAGAGCATCAGCCTGCTGGCCCGGTCGGCGTCCATCGCGGACCCGCCGCGGCTCGGCTCGTTCGGCGCGGTGTTCATCATGCTGAAGTCTGCGCTGGGAGCCGGACTGCTCAACTTCCCCTGGGCTTTCCAGAAGGCGGGGGGAGTGAACACAGCCATCAGTGTGGAGCTGGTGAGGAGACGTTTAAACACCTGCAGTTTCTGGTGAATTATTTACGAAAAATTGTTGTTGTGCACATAAAAGGCACTGCATGAATATACTCTCCATAGAATAATCAGGAACATTTAATAGCAAATGTCTTCCTTTTACAGACCTGTATCTTTAAACATGTTGCCTCCAGAGGCTTTTGGGGGCTCCGTTTGGCTTTTAGCCTGTAGACAGAGTATGCATAGACTCGGCTCCCTGGTGTGAAAGAGGCACATCTTTTTCACAGGTGAGCTCTAATGAAGAATCCAGTTTAGGTGAGGACCTGAACTTTCATTGCACTGCCTCTTCTGACTGCCACAAAAATGTGTGTGAGTGTTTGCATTCCTTTAATCCTTGGTATATCCAAGTCAAATGTATTTTTGTTCATTCTCCCTATAATACAGCTACATAATGAATACTTAGGCTACAGTCAATCAACATTAACATTGAAATGAGCAGCATTACTTTTGCTAGAGCTTGTTTGCTTGTTTGCTTTGAACGTCTATGATATCAAAATGAATGTCTTTTGGGTTTTAGACTGTTGGTTGAACAAAATATCTGAGTATGTCAATTTGAACTTTGGCAAATTAGGATTGTGGTTTCTGACAAATTATGGACAAAGTGTTAACTGATTCATTTTAAAAAGAATCCCCCAGATTAGTTAATAAGGAAAATAAAATTAAAATCAATACAGTTATGACTGACCTGATATCACAGAATTTATGTTAAGACAGCAAGTTATACCTTTCTGGTCATGAGGAGTGGAAGGATGGGAGGATGGGGGGGGGGGCCTTTGACGGGCCTGTGCCCAGGGCCCCAATGTGTAATAATCCATCCATGGTGTGTGTGTGTGTGTGTGTGTGTGTGTGTGTGTGTGTTTGTGTGTAAATGCAGATTAAGCTTGAGCTCCTCTCTTGGTGTCTCTGCAGGTTTCGCTGGTTTTCCTCATCAGTGGTCTGGTCATCCTCGGCTACGCCTCATCAGTCAGCAGACAGAAGACCTATCAGGACGTGGTGAGCGAGGTGTGCGGACGAGCTGTGGGTCAACTCTGTGAAGTCTGTTTCTGCTTCAACCTCTTCATGATATGTGTCGCCTTCCTGGTGGTGGTGCAGGACCAGCTGGAGAAACGTAAGCGCTGAAGGAAGTTATTTTCATTTCATTACATTAAGATGTAGGTTCTCTCGTTACTTACAATGGACCACTTCGGCTATAATTTACAGGCTCCTACCTTTGTTTTTCTTTACCGCTTTCTCTCTTGTGAAGAAGGTACTGAAGGGTATCAGTGTAATGATCTTCTAGCAAGTGTGTTGGACATGCTGACTGCTTTACATTTTTGTGACTGACGTATTATTTGATAGATGTAATTACTACAGAGTACAGCCAAACATCGACAGCAGTGTTACTAACAGTTCATATGTGGCCCATCCAGGGCGCCAGCCATGAGCTACTTAATGGCCCAAGTTTACCTTTGTATCATCTCTCTCTCTTTATTGTAATAATACTACCAAATATTACCAAAACTTAAGCAAAGCTCACTAATAATCCACCAATCCGTAGTTTGATGTATGAACTTACATGACAGCAGAACATGTACATGAACATGTGTGACACGTTGCTCTTGGATTTCTCATCAGAAATTGACATTATAGTGTACCAGCGTCCCGTCTTCATCCTTATTGTGATGCTTTATGTTAGCTTTTAAGCACTCCTCTGTTTGATTTCTACAGTGTTTGAATGTTTTCATATCATCAAGGTACCTGACAGAGTTTGAGAGAGTTTAAACACATTCACAGGAATGCTCTGTTTTCATTATTCTTCATGTTCATCTACCAACATAAAAGCCTTTATCTTGCAGCCATTAAAATATCATAAACCAGATTGTTTAGCAGGACGCAAAATGCAAACGAGTCTGTTTAAATATAGACGGCCTTATAGGATTTGGTGGGTCTTGTTCTGTATACTGATGCCTTCATGTTGCAGCGGATCAATAATGTTTGTTTTGACTTGTTCTTCTTCAGTGTGTATTTCTTTCTTTGAGACGGTGACTGGGTCCAGTGAGGCAGACATGCCGTATCACTGGTACACCGACCAGCGATTTGCCCTCTTCGTCATGTGCCTCGTCGTCATCCTGCCCCTGTCCATCCCAAAAGAAATCGGCATCCAGAAATACACAAGGTATAATACAATTCAACTCATCTGTGGTCAAACTGACATCCAGCTTGCATGTGATTTAACAGTTTTCTCCTCGTATCAGTGTGTTGGGGACGCTGGCTGCTACGTATCTGTGCGTAGCAGTGATTGCCAAATATTACCTGATGGAGAACCACGCTGTTATAATAACTCCAGAGCACAGCCAAGGGTCAGTAACGCTGTTTTCAATGGACCCATATGTGTATTTATCATTGGTTTCTCATGTTATACAGCTGTGGGTAAATGTTCTGTGTGTGTGTTGTGTGTTTTTCAGTGTGAGTTCGTGGGCTTCAATGTTCAGCGTCGTGCCGACCATTTGCTTTGGCTTCCAGGTAGGATCATCAACTTCAGGCTGGTTTTTAGTCAGAAAGCAGTCGGTATAAAATATTGCCTACAAGTGGAACTTGTAGAAATGATCTATATGTTGAGTTGGTATTTTCATCACATACCAGCCAACAATAACAACTAAATGATCGTGGAAATCATTTTAATAGCAACTGTATGTCGTGCTTTTGTCTAAATTCCCACACCATCAGACTTGTCATAATATAACTGGCAATGTCTGATCAATGGATCTCTGCCCCTGAAATATTTGTCCAATAAATGCAAAGGCCTAACTCAAAGGCCAAAACTCAGAAAGCAATGCAAAAGCAAGAAAAACAAGCACTGAAGTCTGAAACTGTGATTTAGGATGCAAATCACATTTCTTTGCATTGCACATTTGAACTTTTGGTCATTTTTTATAATGAAAATAATGTGGTTGCTATTATTGTTGGCTAATTTGTGATACTATTTCTTGTTGCTTATTATTTCTATTTAGTTTTCTGCTTATCATTTTCATGCCAGGAACTGGAAAATTAGTAAAGTAAAGTAAATAATGGTTAAATAAAAAAATGATCTCCAGGATGCCCCAGTAGCCTGATGGTAAAGCTGCATACCAGATTACCTTTCCCGTCTGTGTACCTGGTTGACAAAAAATCGTAAAAAAAAAAAATAGTGTCTGTGTGCTTTACATGGCAACATTTTACACTGAGCTATAAGAGAGTTTCCACCTATGAAGTTGTTAATACCAGTTTGGTCGTTGAAAGGGACTGTGAAGGCTGTTAACTGCACTTGAAGACACCACTAGTGAATACTTGATTCCACTTAGTCAGTCGGATGCCTTTTTTGGCTTCTGCACCCTGAGGGAATCTTTAATCTTTAGCCGAGGTTAGCTCACTTGCTGACTGTCAATGAGATAAGTAGCAGACAAATAGGGAAATGCTCTTTTTAACCTTATGCAAAGATGGCTGGCAGGCCAAACTTAACTATGTGTTGTAATTTCTATATTTGTGAATATGCTTATTTCACAATTAACGAAGTAAGTTACTTTTGACCAACTCCTGTTTAAGTACACAAACAATTACCTTAGCATGTACAGTCATAACAGATAATTACAAATGTTGATATTTTGGGAAGTTAATCAATGTCCAAGATACTCTCAAACTACAAAACAGCAGCCATGACTCTGGATAATTAAGTAGGAAAAACAGAAGGAAAAGTAAAAAATGTAACTCCCTCCATAATGAATCTCAATAATCTGCGCGCCTGTGTGTGTTTGCAGTGCCATGAAGCCTGTATAGCGATCTACAGCAGCATGGAGAACCAGAAGCTCTCCCACTGGGTCGTCATCTCTGTGCTCTCCATGTTTTTCTGTTTACTCATCTACACTCTGACCGGTGAGTTCACCTCTACAGCGTCGCCCTCGGTGCGTCATGTGCTCACCTGTAAGCTGCTGATCACACCTACTCTCTCCATCTCCAGGTGTGTACGGCTTCATGACGTTTGGACGAGGAGTTGCCTCAGACATTTTGATGTCATATCCAGGAAATGATGTGGTCATGATCATCTCCAGACTACTATTTGGAATATCAATTATCACCATCTATCCTATTATTCTTCTTCTGGGGAGGTAAGCGACTGCGGACTTGATTTGTTTTGTGTTGTGTGAGTTCTTTTTTAACATGTTGTTGCTCTCTGTGTGGAACAGATCTGTCATCCTGAACCTGATGCTGCGCATTCAAAGACGTCGCTTGGGAATCGTCACTCACTCGTTTGAGAGTCGCTGCAGGGTCGTTCTCACTGTGATCTGGATCACCATCACTCTCCTCATCGCCATGTATGTCCCCGACATGGGGGAGGTCATAAGTGTCATTGGAGGAATCAGTGCCTTCTTCATCTTTATTTTTCCTGGTATGTAAACATCATTAAATTTAATAATTGTATGTATCTGTGTTTGACATAACGTGTGATGCATGGACATGGCTTTATATTTATATATTGTGTATATTGGTTTTATCTTATTATTAGCTTGTCAGTCACCTGTAAATCACTTTAAATTGAACTCACCTGATTGGAAGGTGCTTTATAACTAAAGTTTGATTGACAGCCATGCACTCAGTGAGTCAACATGTGTGTGTGTGTGTGTTTGTATTACAGGTCTTTGCTTAGTGTTTATAATGCAAACCGAATCTGTGGGTCCAAAAATCAGGTGAGTGTTCACTTACAGACTCGTGTGTGTGAAGTTATGATTTCTTTGTAACGCTGTATTTTTTTGGGTCCATAGATTCTGAATTATTTCCTTATAATTAATGGGAAACTATGGCAACTATGTTAATGTTAATTGGTGCTAATTATAGGGAAAACAAAGAAAGAAACTGGTACACTTCTAATTAATTAATTCAAACTTCTATTGTAACCTAGAGAGTCTTTTAGTCAGCCGAACAAATAAAACATAATAAAAATGTGTTAACAAGAAAACATACAGTTTAGCATTTATGGAGAATTAAGGTTCAGATACTTAATGAACAATTAATTAATATTTATTTGAATTTAAATGGAGGCTTCCTTTCAATGAAATTCCTATTTTCCCAATAGTTACCAAATATTTTTTTTCTAGGAACATTCCTGGGAAATTACATAATTATATTATTATGAACATGTATAAGAAACAATTCTTTTAGGAATGAAACTATAAACAAGTTGAAAGAGAGGGGAGTTACGTAAAATCCTGCTGTTGGTCATAAAAACGTGGCAATGAGGCCACAAAGTCCTTTTTAGAGATTCGACAGCATCAATTCCCAAGAATGAGAGAAAAGTGAAAAGTGTCTCATTTGGCTGAAATGGGTGGTTTTTCAAGAAACAGTGTAAGGCCTCTATGGGCAGGGAACATATGATTCGTTGTGTTATAACAGGTGGATGTTTGAATAAAGGAAATTATGATTAATGATGATGACGAGCCATCTGTGCTGTCTTTCTCTTGATGTCCCTGACGTTCTTCTTTGCAGGGTCATTTTGACAGTTTGGGGAGTCATAACTATTGTAGTTGGAGCTTTCATCTTTGGACAGAGCACAACCATCGCTGTCATGGAGCTTTTCCAAAAATCCTGAATTTTCACACCATCATCATCACTATCTGCTGGTTCACTGTGACTTTAGAACGTTTTGTAACGCTCAACTCTTTTGCCCAACTGAAAGTTGCATTTATAAAGGTGGTTTTTAGTTGTGTATATATGATCCTTATCAAGGTAATCCACGACCCTGATATAAAATATTATTATTATGGGTGAATGTAATATTTTTGTTTGTGTGATGTATACATATTGGATTTTAATTGATTTAAATGAACAATTATATGTGAAAGAGAAGAATGTCAGAAAGCGTGGTTAAGTATTTAATTAAGAAAAAAAAATCTTTCTTAATCTATTTAATGTGATTTATTTTATTTGCCAATAATATACTTACAATATATTAAATGAGAAATCACAAAGTCTTGCCTCTTTGAGTCTGTTTGTACCTGCTAAGCACTGCCAGGAGGCAGTATTGCACTACAGAAGCATTATTTATTTATCAGCAAATCACTCATTCATGTATGTATGGAACTGCATATTGGCAACACAGATAAGAGAACAAAACTGCTCTTATTATCGTTATTACGCTCCCAGGGATCATTTTGAGAAGACAGTGTTTCATTTAAAATCGACTAAGCAAGACTATATTCTTCTTTAATGTAAACAGATGGATTTTATGCCCTTGAAATACATGTTAACATTTACGAGATGATAATTTGAGTGAATAATATTAAGAAGTGAACGATTCTGCTCTTTCCTCTGCATTTTCCTCACTGACCTCCACATGGCCTGAACCATCATGAGTGATATAAATCTGCAGCTTTCATTGAGCACAGATTGATGACCAAGGTTTACTGAATATCACTGTTTAGTGTTTATTGACTTCAAGCTTAAAGGAGTTACGGCACACTGCCTGTGAGCGTGCACGTGCTCACACACGTGTGTTTGTGTGCGAGTGAGAAATGATTTACAGTAAATCCAGAAAATGGTGCTGTGTATGTGCCTGCAGGGGTCTGCTTATCAGACATGCAAACTTCCCATACACACGCGCACAAGCACAAGCACAGAATAAAACCATCATTCAATAATAGACCATCTACAAACACACAGCGGCTCCTTATCAACGCTTCAGTTATGTAATGGGTTTATTTTCATCTTGTACAGCGTGAATGTCCTTAAGGGAAAACCTCAAAATGTTACACTCAACTTGTGTTTAGCCCGTGGGATTATATTTCAAACTGCTGGCCAAATGACTAAATCCTCTAAATGCGAGAAAAAAATCCTTCAAAATCACACAAACCCCTTCTTGAATCCTGCAGCTGCACTCCAACTGGCCCACAGATTTGTAAAGGCAATTCAGCAGTCCTATAAAATAAAACAAATATCCAGCTACCAAGAGTTTAGCTCTTCAGTTCTTTCTGTTTAACCCATTTCAGACGTTTCTGCCCAACAAATAAAAGAATGACCTTCCTTTGTCAGTTATGACTTCTCAACAGCCATTGTTTCATTTCATACCAAAAATAAAACAAAACAAACTAAGAGTCTGTAGCCATGTTGATGTCAATTGATGTTTAGCAGGTATAAACCATATTCACCATCTTAGTGTAGCGTGTTAGCATGCTAACATTAGCTAATTAGTGCTAAACACAAAGTACAGCAGAGGCTGATGCGGACATCATGAGTTTTGCAGGTATTTGATCATACACCAAAGAAAAGAAAAAAACAAATGAAGATTTTGACCTGACGATGGTGCTACAGGAAATGTTAAGAGATCACCAAAGTTATAACAATTCATCCTGAAGGGGCACATGTAAACCAAATTACATGGCAATCCATCCAATAGTATGGGACATTTCACTGAAAAGTGCGTATGTCAACCTCATGGTGGTGCTGGAGGTAAAGTCAGAAGATCACCAAAGTCATTAGGATTCATCCTCTGGGGACCTTGAATGTCTGTACAACTTTTCATGGGAATCCATCAAATATTTGTTGAGATATTTCAGTCTGGACCAAAAGTGGTGGACCAACCCACCAACACTACCATCCCTGGAGCCATTCCACTGGCTAAAAATCATCCATTACTCTCTGTATTAGATTATCTTTTCATTTTCCCCGGCCTCTGAAAAATAATTTCCAGTCCTCATCATTATGCTGTCCCCTGTAGCTACTTTGTTATTGAAAGATTACTTGTAATGTAGGCTTCTTGCAGTCCTAATTAATGAAATGGCAATTTGTGGCAACGTCCCTTTTAAATGTTAATTGTTTCTGATAAGACCGTCAGCAAAAGTCCTGAATGAAAACTGATGGCTTCTTCTATTTCTTTTACTCTGTGTGTGTGTGTGTGTGTGTGGTTTCTCTCACTGTCGCACTGATTGAAATCTGCATACCTTTTGTGTTCAGAATTGAAAAAAAAACAGTTTTGCTCCAGTTTAATTTGCAGATAACTGTCAGTTTTATGACGGTCTTTCTCCATCACAAATAGGAAGATGGGTGTTACTGTAACACTGTTACACTGTGGCTGTGTGCGTCTGTATCACGTGGTTATGTGCATGTATGTGTATGACCTCGTTTTCTATGCATCAAGGTTACGACCAGCAGGCTGAAATCATCATGATGGAGGTAACATGCGTCCATTACTTTCCTGCTCAGGTCTTTATTGGACTAGTGACAGCAGATCTTCGACCTCCGGGCTGAACTCTGCAGGATAATCGCTTGAGTGGCAATGAGCTCAGGTGAAGGAGAGGCCTCTCCCACCTTATGTGAGTGCTGCAGATGAAATTAAATGTCATTTGTGATACTAAAGGAGCACTCCTGTTTTTTCCTTCCAGTCTATAAATGTTGTAACAGTGTATATCTACTCATACTTCATTTATAGACAAAATATTGTGTACAAATAACAACAATAATAAAATAACACATGGAATTATATGCTGACAAATCTTTATCTTCTTTAAACAATCAATCCAATACATACATATCTGATATATTAGCAGAATTTGAACTTTAACCGAAGTTTAGTTCAGCTGAAAGCGGAATTGGCATATTTTTGTGAAATGTATGTAAAAACAACGTGTGAGGATCTTTTTTGTGTGTTTCTTTTGAAAACATCATTTGTTAAACCGAAGAGGTGAATTCATACAGACAGTGAGACTGTATTGATTAAAGAAGAAAGGATTATCTGATCTACAAATCCCCAGGAATGTGACTGGTTACATATTAAACAGTAGTTACTTGTGGTGTATGTGCAGATAGACAAAGACACAAACTATCATTGCGTTCACACAAACAGCAGTTAGACTGCACAATACATTTACTCTCCCTGTCATGTGTCATGGGCTTCATTTACCCATTAACTGCATTGTAGTGATGACTGCAGCATTCACATGTTTTTGGAAAGAAAACGTCTCCTGACAAAAAACATCACATTTTTCAAAACAAAAAAGAGGTGGACGAAGTTTCCAAACATATAAAATGCAAAAAGCAATGAGGTTTGCAATAAATGGCTGAGTGATTTATCTAAACTATATTGGTTTGAAGAGCATGTCTGTGTAACAGTTTGTCTTGATGCTCACAGCTTGTGTTTCAGTGTACAGGACACTTTAAAGGACAGTGTCAGTGGCTGAGTCACGCAGTTGGTTTGTTAGCAGGGAACTTGAGAGTGGCTGCCCTTTACGAATAACATACCACGTAGAGTCTCTCTTCCCATTTGCAGTGCACATTAAATTTTTTTCAAAGTCACAAATGACCTTTAAAACCCCAGTCTCTTTAATATCAATTGTGATATATACTGTATGCTGTTGCATTTGATTTGGATACTGTACACTCAGAGCTTTCCTTGTACCCTTAAAAAGCCTGCTTTTATTTTTATATTTTACATGACTCTGTGCACCTTCAAAATAAAATAATAAAATAATCTGAAGGTCAGCTCTCATTGAGCTGCAGAGATACTAAATTGATTCTTTCAATCCTTTTGTTATTTTAATTACGTTTAGACTAAAAGGGTTAGTCATGTCTTCAGGTTATCAGTATTTTCAGAAAAGTGTTGTCTTTCTCTATTGCTGAATATCCTGTACATACATATGCCACTGGAAGCAGCAGCGTACTCTCACTTGACCTTTGGTCGATACAGATATGCAACAGAAACATTTAGAGACAATCCAGAAAACAACTGTACTGTACTGTAGAATAATATTTTTTCAAATAGTATGAAGATTTGCAAATCTACTTGCATGTGATTGTAAGAATCGCCTGCTTCTGTAAAGGTTGCTCAGAAAACACAACACTCAACTTAAAAGCTGCATCGCATTACTAAAGGCATTTTACCAACTGAGCTAATTTCCATCTTTATTACACGAGTTTGTGTATGTGGAAGCCACAGTACCAGCCTCTCATCATGACTCATGGCGATTGGACCTTTTTGCTGTCCAAAATCCATTTCCAAAATTAGATAGTCCGTCTACTCCATCCTCCTCAAACCCCGGCTTGAATTGACTGCCTTCCTCCACCTGTCACAGTTTGAAATACTGTAGGAACATTAAGGCATAAATAGAAAGATAACTCCTCATTAATATTACAAGAGGTGTCACTGTTAAAGCAGTGACAAAATGTTTACAGCCAACTCTTTTGGAAATCCTAATTGCACCAGGATATCCCAAAGGTCCATTATTTATGAATGAGACTCCCTCTGTGAATGTCCTGTTTTTTGTTAGTCACATATTTCTTACTAAAGCCCAACTTACCTTTTCATAAGCAGCATATGTGATCTACATTATGTAAAGTATTTTGGATAAAAACGGCCTTTAAACCAAATTCAAACATGGCATTGAATCACAATATTTCAAAAGTCAGTTTTCATTAGCTCACGCTCTGAAGAGCTCTATTAATTATATAACATGATGACACAGATCAGTTCACCGTGGATGTGACCGGAAAGATGCACACACAAGCAAATCCACTAAATAGAGGATTTCAAATTCTTCTGAATTCACCCACAAACTGAAAGTTGTATATATATATTTTGTCATATGATTAGAATCATTAACAAGGAGCATTACACCATGCATGTGCATGTTGAATAGGAATATAGTCAAGAAAAGTATCAAACAACATTTTATGGGGACAAATTAGCATTCTGTTTTACAAGACAACTAGCCAATATATTTAATTAGTTTTTCTATAATTCATTTTGTACAAAGCAGCTTTAGGCTATCTGATATTTGAAAGATATATTCCTGGTTAGAAACATTTTAGGTTTTAAATGATGGAACAATAGTAATAATAAAAACTGCATATATAAAAAAACTCTTTTAAAATTCTCACACCCCTTCACCTTTGTAATTTCCAAAAACTCATCTTCCTACACTTTGATATTTTATTTTCCAATACAGACAACACACACATCCATTCTCTCTTTCTCATAAATCTCCGTCTTTTCAAACATCAAAGAGAAGCTGGCTGCAGACAAGATCGTGGTTGATGCCTGCCACCTTGTCTGCAACCAGGTCCTTCTGAAACACATCCTGCCTGCAGAGATACATTTTTTTAATAACACAAAGGGTCATCTTATGGAATAATTTCTGTCATTTGGTTAAATTTGCATCTTCCCTGAAGCCCTCCACAGCATAATAAAACGTCTGCCTCTATCTGTGACAGTTCCAATGTTGTTTTGGTTTAGTGCGAAATGAATCACAAAGCTCAATAATAATGATAAATGAAAAATATGTGAAATTGTTTATTGTTTTTATTTTAATGTAATTAGTTTGATTTTAACAAATAAATCTGTGCCATAAAATACGACATACTCCTTTAAAAGAAGCCCCGCCCTCTCAACCACACGCATGCTCAGTGTTGTTCAGGGTCACGTGAAAACGTGCTTCCGCTCCCTGACAGCAGCTACAGTCCGGTGAGTTGCTGTTAAGCGTTTGTTTCTTTGTCTGTTATCGACAGGCAACTCTTCAGACTGAACACCGGGACAGAAACATATCCCAGACAGCCTCCAGATATCACAGAGAGTCAGAAAACTCAGTCTTTGCGGGTTTTAGCAGACATAGATCGGCTTTCGTACTGTGCTGTAGGAAGCGTCCCATTCAGCTTCAACTGAGCATAAGCTTTTGTGTTTACAAAGGTTATGTTTTCCACCAACAGCATTAAAGTCACTTGTCCTTACAGCCCAAAACCTGCAGCTACGTTAAGGCTGTTCGCCTTGACACAACTGTACCTCACATCATTCATTCTGTCTCAGGTTTTATAAGCAGCTAAATATTTTGCCTAAAGACTTTGCAGGAAATATATTATCATACCGGGTCTGTCCCATATTACACATGTTGCATATCCAGTTTAGAAGGACAGTCTTAGAGTTCCTATTGTTGCCAGGTTTTCTCATTTTAAGCCCCCATATCTGAAGTTGTTCTATACATACAACTATCACTCAGGAATAATGAGAACTTTTGAGTTACTTGTACTTTACTGAGTATTTTCCATTGTATGCTACTTTTGCAGATTAGAACTATTAATACAAAATATAAATCAACTAATACACGTATTATTAGAGGTATTATTATGGATTAAGCTGCCCATCAGTGTATAAACTTGTTTACCAGCTGCAGCATGTGATGCTTACACATTAATGCTTCACTAATTACAATCAAAGTGATATTATATATCTTTATTATTCTGGAATTAGTTATTCTACATAATTAATACTTTGAGTATATTTTCTGATAATACTTTTGTACTTTTTACATAAGTAAGATTTTGAATGCAGGACTTTTTTACTTAAATAAAAGTTGTGACTACTTCTTCCAACGTTGCTCAGGCTAGGTAATAATTCATTTGGCGATAATTCAATTCTATCATTTATTGTCCTTCAAGATTATGGCAACATTGTCTTCAAGGTTCATAGTTTTCATGTCTGTATAAATGATCAAAATCCAAGTCCAAGTAATTTTCTGGCTGAAATACAGAAAAAAGTCTTGTGATTGAGTGCGATAAACACTTCATGATTAATTAAGATGCTGATTATCTCTTTCTATTTACTGCTTAGAGTATAAAATCTTAACATTTCAGAACCTTGAAGCTGCAACTGTCTCAGTCATATTAAACACTGATTTACATTACTTAGAACCATTAATTGATTTGTTTTCTGTCAATCTATTGTTTTGGTACATATTTTAATACTATTATATACTAATAATTGTACCTAGCTGTCAAACATGTAGCTAATGCTAAGCTAGTGATCGTTTCTTTGTATGGTGTGATAATCTTGCAGCACATCTGAGATGATAAACTCTGATATAATTCATGATCACTATATAAGTTATCTAAAGTCCCTTGATCACCTTTCTGACTCTCTTGTGTGGATAAAACCGTAACATCGGCGTGTTTTTCTTGCTACTTTATGTTAACAGCAGCTGAACTGTTGACAGACACAGTACAGATCACATCTCTTTCATACACAAGCGGTGCTTAACAATGTGATTTATGAGGAATAACTGATGAATGTACTGCCATTAGCTATACACCCTATATTGTCATTCATCACTGAATCACTGCAGATTAATCAAGAAATGACCCAGAAATACATTCTCCTGCCCACTGTTCAAAACCATGTGCACATGGCCAGAGGATTAGCTCTGGGGTAAATTTGATCTGGACTCTAAATTATTTTTATGTCAATGATTTTGAAAGTGCTCACTAATTACATGAATTGTTAAAAAGTATTTTTAGCAGACTGTGATGGTCCAGTAAAAGGTCGTACCATCGCAGACTGACCTCAATATAGTTTTTTGAAGACCATGCTCTTGTGTCGACGGTACTGCAGTAAACAATCCCAATGTTCCTGTGTTTTGTGAAACTGCGTGTCTCCAAATTTGGTGATTTTGAATTTTCCAGAATAACTGAAGTAGTAAGTGTAAGTAAGTGTTCCTCTGTTGGGTTTTCACAGTACAGCAACACAATCGTGAATATAACTTGGTCCGTCATGTAGTCATATAAAAATGTGGATAAGATATATCAGCGTTGAGCAAAATTAGTTATTTTCAAGTCTTATCAGAAGAGACTGTGTTGTAGTGGTGATGTAGAAAAACGTTTGTCATTCTGAGAGGGTAAAGCCCGTAGTCTGGTGAGGTAATAACCAACATTCACAGCCTGCCCTGTTGCCTGAGGGCACCACATCACACACAATGAGTCAACATTAGTAATTCAGCACCACTCATGCATGCAGAGGATAATGATGGGTTGCACAGCTCAGCTTCAGTTTAATTCACTGTGAAATGTACTTTTTGCAGATTTCTTTTCTTAAGATTGACTCTACCTGTGCCGTGTAAGCAGGTCACGTGAACACTGAACAGTCTGGTGGACTATATCAAAACAAAAGTGGGTGATTTTAGAGCATTTCTAACTCCTCTTGTTGTTCTACTACAACAGGTGTGGAGGATGAGCTCGGGCAATGGGGCCAGGAGGAAAGTCGGCAGGCATTTCAACAACATGGAGGTGTTTGACCCTGAAACACTGACTGAGATTCAAGGTCTTTTTAATAAAGTTAGAACCTATGAGAAACCATCCAATGGGGAGTGGTGCATCCCCGACCCAAACGCTGCTCTCAGACACTCAGCGGAGGAGCACTGCCGGTTGCAGGATCTGAAGGTGTCGCTGAACGCTGTGAAGAACCAGCTCAGTGACAAGAACGTCCAGGTCTGGCATCAGCACACCAACTCCACCAATCGAGCCGGGAAGGTGATCGCCGCCGTGCGCTCTGCTGCCAATGCGGAGATCTGCACTCAGGCCTGGTGCAAGTTCTTTGAGATCCTGGGAACCTTCAGTCTTCTTCCCGAGGAGGCTCTTCAAAATGGAGAGCTGAACACGGTCCACCTGTGTGAAGCTCCGGGGGCCTTTATAACTGCTCTGAACCACTACATCAAAACCAGCAAGTCCACGCGCTACTGTGACTGGAGCTGGGCCGCCAACACCCTCAACCCGTACCATGAGGCTAACGGCGGGAGCACAACGATTGCCGATGATCGGCTGATCGCGAACACGCTGCCCTGGTGGTTCTTCGGTTCAGATAACACAGGCAACATCATGATCCAGAAGCATCTGCTGGAGCTGCAGGCGTTTGTGTCTAACATGCGTAGGGTTGATTTGGTGACGGCAGATGGTAGCTTTGACTGTCAGGAGAACCCGGACGAGCAGGAGGCACTGGTGGCGTCACTGCATTACTGCGAGGTCACAGCTGCACTGCTCCTTCTGAGCCCCGGTGGCTCCTTTGTACTGAAAATGTTCACCCTGTATGAACACTCCTCCATCTGCTTACTCTACCTGCTGAACTGCTGTTTCCGCTCCGTCAGCGTCTTCAAACCTGCCACCAGCAAGTCGGGCAACTCGGAGGTTTACGTCGTGTGTCTGAACTACAACGGAAAGGAAGCTGTGAGGCCTCTGCTCTCAAAACTGATTCGTAACTACGGACCAAATCTGGCTGACCGAGAGGCGCTTTTCCCAAACTCACTTGTGCCGGCGTCGTTTCAGAAGCAGCATGAGGAGGTGTGCTTGTTCTTCCACGCGCTGCAGGTGGAGACGATCACAGAAAATCTGCGACTGTTTGAAGGAATGAGCGCAGAGCAGAGGCAGCGGCTCGAATACATCAGGGACTGTGTGGCTCAGGAATACCTGCAGCGCTTCCAGGTAGGATGTCTGGGACGTTGAGCTTGTCATATAATTGAGCTTCAGAGTTGATTTCTGACCTTTAAAACAGCAGCTGACAAAACAATTTCACCTTAAGGTCCATTTGGTAGCTGTTCTAGTTCTTCATGAACAGATGGAGTTTGCCCAGCTGTCAAGATTTGTAGATTCTTCTGTTTTCTCTGAGCACTTCAGGGAGTTTTTGTCCATGTTGACCTAAAAATGAAGCTTTAATTAAGCATAGCAATTTTTGGGTCTTTTGCCAAATTATTTTAGCTCATAGATTGAGTGAATCATTGCCTTTTAAATGTATGTTCCCAATGGGAAATATGGCCAGGAGAACACTGAGTCGTCATAGGTATGAACATTTGTACCTGACCTGAACAGACTTATCATCAACTGAACCCAGACTTGAAGAAAATGAGACCTGAACAGACCCATGTCCAGAAACAGTCCTCCTTTGCTGGCACATCAGTTTGTGTTAAGTCTTTTCCTCTGTTACCCTTTTCAGCTCTGCAGCAGATAGAAAACTTCTGATTAAAAACTAAGTAGCGTTCAACTGGTACATTATGGATATCAATCGCTATACCCTAATAGAAGTATAATGGTTTAGTAACTTGACAGTGGCGTTCATTGATTATTTTCTTCAGTGGCAGCAACGCACATAGATATCAATTACAACACGGGGGAAACACTTAGTGGACACAATGGCTGCCTAAAATACCATTAAAAGAAGAGGAAAAATTCCTGTTTGTTTGTTGTTGATGTTATAAAACACCTTAAACAGTAACAGCAGGCTGAATAGCAGAGTCTTGCTGCCCTCTCAAAGTTTCAAGCCTGTTTCACCTCTGACCACAGCCAGCATCACTGACAGGTGTGGTTGTGTGTGGTCAGAAATGTTTCAACAAAGTGACTGAACGCTTACTAAGTAGCAGAAATGCTAAACAAAAAATGCACCTTCTGAAGGCATTTTTTTCTGATAAGCTGTTTTTTGTGCTCATTTGAATTCCAACATCGGTATCTTCTTTCATTGCACCTGAAAGCAATAAAAGCTTTCAAAAAGTTTAAAATTGAACTTGATCAAGTGTCTTTGTGCGTAGGTGAGCTTCCTTCCCCGGAGTCGATGGATCTCTCGCAACGCGGTGAGTCCCGCCTGCTGCAGCGTCTCAGCGGGCCGACCTCTGGGACAGAAGAAGCAAACAGGCTCCTTCAATGAGCGGAGGAAATTGCAGACCCTGAGCTGGAGGGAGCGCGTCGAGAGGGGTTGCCATGCCACCTGGATACAGAGACACTGTACTGAGGCTGGTGGGACAGGCTGCGTGCTGGAAGGACCCCTGTCCGAGTGTCACGTGGACTCATGGTACGTTATCGCCGGGGCTGCACTGCCTGCAGTCAGAAACTCTTCGTTCTGCGAAGGAGGATTGTTAAACGACTTGAATGAAGCCCTGATGGACTCGGCAGTAGACTGGACTCACGTAACTCCCTGTGACTCTTGCCGTGAGGTTAGTGCGGCCTCCATCTTGTCCGACGTTGCAGGCCTCTGCGTCTCCACAACCGACAGCGAGGGGAACAAAAACAAGAGGCAGTGCCTGGTGTTTGGCAGCCGCTCAGAGTGGGGTGCCTGTGAAAGCCAACTTGGGGATTTAGTCATCACATTTTCTGCGGAGCCTTCATTTCCTCAAAGAGGCTGCGTCTCACTGCACGACGGGGAGCCGCTGTACCAGCAGCAGCTCTTAGGTTGTGTTGTGTTTTCCCTGCAGACCCTGAGCTCTGGGGATGCCCTGCTGCTGCCTGTGTTTTCTGCCCTCACCCGTGTCACAGCAGCTGTTTTGCTCTCCCTGCATGTGTGTTTTCGCTCCGTCACGTTCAGGTGTCCTCCCCCCTCAGGCGTAGTCGGGACGGTGCTTGTGTGTGTCGGCTTCTGCCCTGAAGCTGCTGCACAAATACTCCCTGTTCTCACTGACGTCCATAACTGCATGGGTCAGTTGTTGAGAGGAGAGGAGGACTCCGGTAAAGATCTGCCGTCTGGGTGTGACAGACAGGTGCTGCAGTTTGTTCCCATGGAGGAACTGCTCACAGGAGGACTGACTGAGTTCCTGTGGATCATGAACTCTGAAATCATCCAACACAAGCTGCATTTGCTCATGAAATCATTGTCAGTTTAGTGAGCTGTGACTCCGGGGTACATGCTGTCCCTTCAGAAGCTGCGTCATTATGTTACAGTCTGGTTTATTGTTGTTGAATCAGCAGACTGTTCAACCACATGAGCCTCCAGCAGCTGAATCCTTTTTGTCCGCTGATATTAAAAGAGTAATCCACTGATTTAGCGCTGCACTGCTATCGAACTCGCGATGGATCATTTTAAAGAAAGGATCAAACAAAACCAGAGTTATCATCTTTTTTATTCAACACCTTCTTCTTTGTCAAAACCTGTCGTCTACAATGCAACTCAACCGCAAATGTAGCCTCGATCTAATTAGAGGCAGAGCTATACATCTGCATGGCTGATAATATTGGCCGGTTTTAGCTTATCACAGCATATACATCGAATGATAGTAACAAGACAATGCAGTACAGAAATGCCACATTTATGTTTGAGGTCGTTTACATTTTGTACTCTTTTCAATGAAACTTATCTTTCCTAAGATAATTTCTAGTTGAACAGCTAAAAACAAGAGAGCACAATGTTTAGCTGATTCATTAGAACACGTCTCTTTCACATAGTACATTTTTTGGAGGTCGTCTGCCTTTTTTAAATGTTTTTTATACGCATTTATACTTGATCGGGGTCATTGTAGAAGTTTATCCCATCATGTATTTGGTGAGTGGAAATAAGATAAATTTAAAATAAGGGAATATTAGAGGCGTACTGATACGTGAACCTTGAGGCCTTTGCCAAAATTCATATTTCTGAGTTTAAAAAATCCAATACCATTATATTTTTATAGATATGCATTTGGTTATTAAAGAATTGTGCCAGAGATATGTGCAGCGTATGGAGCTGTGTTCAACATTAAATAAATAATTATGAAAACAAATTCACATATAGCATTTTATAATGATGCATTAAGTTTGAATCATTTCTTCAGTTATTTCACAAATTGTTGGTTCATATTTACATTTTACACAATTTATTGATATGATTTGTTTTATAATTATTTTTTTAATATTGAACATTAAGGGCTTTCATAGCTGAGCGGCACATTTGACATTTGCTGATGTATCAGTTGGGCTTTAATGTAGATATACAGCCTGTTAAATAGTAAAAGGTTAAGCCTTCACTTCGCCAGTCACGTCTCAAAAACGTATTTTTGTTTCGGTTCCATGAAAATGTAAGCGTGCTACATACAAGGCTTTTGACAACCAGCAGGCAAGAACTACTCTGTCTGATGATACAAACTTGCAGTGCATGAAAATGCACATTACTTTCAGTACTTGATCAGCAGAAGTCATCCGTAACTAAATTCACTGAGGATTTTAGGGAGGCTGAATAAACAAGAGTCCACCCTCAGCACCAAACCGCCTGTCAGTCACAGATGGTTTTTGTTGAAATCCACATCTAGAAGACCCTGGAGTTTTACACTGAAGTGCCTGTTGTGTTTTACAACACATTATTTCATCCCAGGATGTTGGGGATCTTTTTGTTGTTTTGTCATCATGCAGTTTACAGCCGACTTACTGTTTAACAATTCATTTCTCTATCCACATATGAAAGGATGCTGCGTGCACAAAAATGTTTGATACTTCCTGAGCTTTCCAACTAAGGATCTGTTATTCAACTGTTATTTTATGCTTCTGGTTTATAATATCAGCACAATGTAACTGAGGAGGGTTTTAATTTCTTTTATTTTTAAAGAATAAAAATGTGCACTGACAAATTACATGAAGTCTCAGTTTTCTGTTCCCTGGGAGCTGAAAAGTAACTTCATCTTCTAACCATGTAAAAATGAGGAAATCTGCATCAGATAACAGAAAACCTCCCATTGCTAAAATAATTTTCAAACCACACAGAAGTGACTACATTTTTAGGTCAAATTTAGGACTGATATGAAATGGTTCATTTTTAGTTCCTGGCTGAGGAGTAATTTAATAAGAAATGAGCTTGTGATTTCAGAAACAAAACTACAAGTTGACCACTTGCTAGCAGTCCTACCAGGCTGTAATGTCCATTACACACTGGAAAACAACACTGAGAGATGGATGGAAACTGTAGTGACAGCTTTGCTATTCTTAGATCCTTAGCAGAAGCACTTCTCATGCAGGTGCACTGAAGAAGACTTTTATTGATCCGATACTCTTCTCAAGCAGTTCCAGGATTTCTGCCGCTGATGGGGCACAAATGCAACTTCTAGTCTGAGAATGACACCAGAGGAAAGAGTTCTCGTCTGTACAGCGGTCATCTTAGGACATTTCAGACTCTTCGTTTGTCAGGCTCAGCTCCATGTGTTCAGATTTTACGCCACTTTTATTCACCTAAACTAGCGGTTCGGTTCCCAGCCTGACCAGTGACACTGAGTTCTTAAGAGAAATGTCTTTTTACCCAAATGAAACTGGGCTAAACAACACCATCCATCCATTCATCCATCCAATATCTAAACCACTTATCCTTAGAGGGTCGTGGGGGGGCAGGAGTCGATCACAGCTGACATTGGACGAGTCAATCACAGGGCAAAAACAAGGCCACAGATTAAAACAGTATAATTACACAAAGAGGATCAGAGGTGCAGCTAGATGATTGTGCATCTTTCTGTGTGATTGTATTACTAATCATCCATGGATGCTTTTGGACTCACTGATTCGAAAATGTGAGTATGTTGGTGAAAACTTTATATATACATATATATATATATATATATGCGGTCATCTTAGGACATGTATATATATATATATATACTTGTACAAGTTTGTTTTAGTAAGTTTTAGTGGATTTTAGTAAGTTTCAGGATGAGCTTGATACTGCAATGACAAATGTGGAGCTGGTGTGGTGGGACTGCAGATATACAGTATGCTGGCAACACCTGATGTTTGCTAATGTACTCATATCTATGGTGGTAATCATTCCGTTTGAATTCAGCTTCTACTTCAGTGCTTGCCCAGGATTATGGGCTTATTATGGGATATCATCTGTTGATGTCAGATAACCGTTGTAAATAAGGAGAAAAAGCTGGAGTTTTTGGAGGCTTTGTCCGCACAGAATCTCCTGCAGCTGCTAATGAAAAGATGTCCAGATGTTGGATGTTAAGATAGTTCACTTCAGAGGCCACAGCCTGCGCTTTTGTTTGTTTGTGCTAACAATAAAACTAACCAGGAAATGATATCAACCACAACAAAAATGAAAGCTAATACAAATCTACAATCTGTCTCCAAAACAAAAAATTTGATGTATTTCCTGTCAAAATACTACAACAGAATCTATGTGAAACACAATACAAACTCTCGCCTTACAAAAGAGAGATTCATCTCTAATCTGTTTATTGCCAATTTGTTGCTGTTGTCCTCTGTGTTCAACTCATTGTATTGCCCCTTTTGACCCATCCTGACATAGGTTAGTATTCTGGGTCAACCCCCTATCACACAAAACTCACCAAAAGTTACTTATTGGGTTTTCATTTGTCAGTTTAATAGCTCTGGAGTTTCTGTTCTTGTGATATTGTGGATTACAGCAGAAAACTGGATCAGAGAGAAAATCAGCAAGTCATCTTCCAGTAATCTGTCTCCCTGTTTGTCCTATGCCGCCCACACAAACAATTCACATCAGACACATTCATTTCATACAAACTGATGATTTAGGAGATTCTTGAAAAACGGTGAGGTTTGGTAAAAAAAGAAAGTTGTGTATCTGAGAAAAAGAGTGAATGTGTGTGATTGGGTTGTATTGTGTACCAGGAATATAATCTGTTCTTTGTCCTCAGTGCAGTATTCTTCTGTCACCACTCCATCCTTTCCAAATACTGTAAGTACACACACACACACACACACACACACACACACACACACACACACACCAGCCAACCAGTATTCATATATCTGCAGTTGATGTCGACTACAGTCTGATCAGATGAAGTGATCAGATGGTGAACTTGTGAACTGTGTTCTGAGCCCACTTTGAATTTATTGAAGCGTTTTTAAATTGAATTATTTCGTGTTGACACTGCTCACTCATGACAGATACCATTGATGCGTGAATAAAGTAAAAATACAATAAAACATATGTTGTATCATTATATATTGAACTATATGTGGTGATGAAACACAATATGTTATTGACACAGAAGGAAGCAGAATAGTAAAGATCTGATTAAAGATGTTCGGATGATAAATATAGTGAAAAGACAACCAATAATGAATCGGATGCACATTAACAATAATGTACCTTCAGGCAGTGAACATAAGGACAACAACACGTTGTAATACTGTCAGTATGAATGTGACAAAATGCAGTAAAGCTCAACAAGAGCAGCTTTTTTGGCACATCTAAATGTTACGTTGATTCTGTGAGTGTTTTTGTTTTCACATCACCGCTGAGTGCAGACTTGCCACTTACTCAGCTGTCTACAGAGAAGAGATGTTGACAGATCAGGTGAAGTGAAACTCTTATTATGCAACAAAAATAAGGCAGCAGGAACAAACTTGGGGAGGAGGAGTGTGTGTTCCCCACAGAGCAGGGTGTGTTCATCAGAGGAATTCAGCTCAGTCAGTCAGTTGTCTTGCTGTGATCTAATTTTCTTGACTTGCTCGTTAGTCTCGCTTTGTTACTAGAATCGTTAATCTGTGAGAGAAATAAATAAGGAAAAAAATGACAAACTCCTTGTTTTATTCTGTTAATGAGTTGACATTTTGTGAAATAGAATTATTCACTTTCTTGCTCACAAGACACGATTGATACCACTCTTATGTTAGTATGATTATTTTAAAGCTGGTGGCAAGCTTAGCTTAGCATAAAGGTTGGAAACACGGGAAACAGCTCCTCTAAACACATTGTTTACCACGTTATATCTTCTTTGTTTAACCAATACAAATGACCATTTGCCATTATGTGGAGGTTATGTGCCAGATAATTAGTTGGCCCGTTGCCGTGACTTCCTGGAGTCTCCACTGGTTGCCTGGCAACCTCATAGTGGTGGCAAGATTCAGGAAGTTACTGCATGGTGATTTTTACCTTTGGACGGAGCCAAGCTAACTGTTTCCCCTTGTTTCCAAGCTTTATGTTAAGCTAAGCTAACTGGACGTAGCTACATATTTAATTGACTGATTTAAAAGTGGTAATAATCATCTCATCTGATTCTCACTAAGAAAGTGAATAAGTGTATTTTCCATAATGGTGAACTACTGCTATCAGTCAAAGCCTTTACTAGAGACTATCTCCATATTGCATAATGCAATTGAGAAAAGTGAATTTGGTTTGTCAGGTCACACCTTTCTGTTTGACAGAGCAGATCCATTTAACTTCATTACTTCAGTAAATATTTTTCCCTTCATGTTATCTGGTCGCTGTTGCTGTTAACAAAGCAGATGCTCTCCATCAGCTCTCCAGACAGAAATATCTCAACATGTACTGGATGGATATGAACAAACTTTTATACAGACATTTATGGTCTCCAGAGGAGGTTTTCTACTGACGTTGGTGACCCCCTGACCTCTAGCACCTCCATGAGGTTTACATTTGTAGTTTTGAATGAAAGTCTTGACAGCTGTTGGATGGATCCTGATGATCTATAATGCTGTGCTAATAAGCAAATGTTAGCATGCTAACATGCTAAACTAAGATGGACAACATTTCTACTTGAAATTGTAATTGTGAGCATGTTAGCACACTGAAGAACAGTTTCTTCCCACAGGCCATCACCATGATGAACAGTTGAGACCAGTCTCATAGCATCTGGATCAATTCATGTGCAA
>JAVQJD010001859.1:0-14240 GCA_036023655.1 Nannoperca australis
CGATCACAGGATTTTATTTCAGTTAGAACTCAGGAATTTAAGCACAATAATTCTTTAATTTTTTCCTGTTTTATAAAAAGCAACCCCCCCCCCCCCCCCACACACACACACACACAGGGAATCATCATCAGACATAGAGTAGCATATAAAGATGATAATCTGTGTCACATTGTGTCTTCGCTGTGTCAGAGGGTCACCTTCTCAGAGGAGGCGATGGGAGGAAAAATTATGTTTTGTGTGCAAGCTAACACTAAACTGCCTTTTCAAGGTTCCTCATACCTACTTTCCCCCATTATTAAACGGCCAGCCTCAAGGCCTGCTCTATATTCATGACATAAACGCTGTTCATACCAAATATTTGTGTGAAGTTCCCATCGTGTTCCAGTAAACAGTGGCTGCCCTCGCACCACTGGAGCTGCACTGGCACCTTTATTGATCTCTATGCAATAAAGGAGCACAAACCTACCTCTGGAAATTAGATTTTTATACTGCAGAAATATGCTGGCTGAAATTGCATTACCTTAGTGCATTCATAACTTTTTTTTTCTTAAATAAAGTTCGAAATTAAATCCCAGTCCTGGGGGTGTGTTATTTTTTTCTAGTTTACTCCTTCCCACAGCTGCTATCAACAAAAGGATCTTTAGTAACTAAAAGAGAATTATGTCCTCAGGGAATGTTTTGGTGAATATCGTGGCTCTCCTATTTTCCTATATGTTGAGGTTGCTTCATAAAGGGAAAAGTCATTCAAGTAAAAACTGTTTTTTATAACATAAAAAAAAACTGCTGCTGCTTTCTTTTTTCAAATAGACAAACTCACACAATCAGGCGCCACCTTTTCCCACCGCTTTCCACTGTGGAAGTTATATTGCAGAAGCACAAAAATGATAACCTTTTTTTTCCCGTCTGGAGAAATAATTCCAATCAATATGCCTCCGTAGTTGTGCTCATTTTCTACACATCCTCCATGGCGTCACATTTGGTGGTGTGGATTCCACCTTCAATCACATGTCTTTTTTACTTGTGCATTCATGCTGAGAGTTTGCATTTGTATTCATACATATTCAATGCAAAGGGAAGCTGCTGGTGCGGGGCTCATGCAATATAATGTATTTCTGTGTGAGTCTGCAGAAGATAGACAAATGAACCACATGATTACCTCCGAGTGTTTCATGATCAGTTCAGAATGACTGATGGAAATCGTCCTCATGAACTGCCTTAATGTTGTAAGATGTTTGCCCTGGACTCTGGGATGAACATAATTATGACATCTTCTTCTAGTACAGACCACCACAATCATCAGACTGAGTAATTTTCTTCTTTGCGTATGACTCTGCAAATATGTAACTGTAAAATGCTGACTAAGACTAGTCAACATTTTATCAAGCTGGTGGAGTGACAGAATCTCTCCTCCTATCGGAAAATATGGGATTGGACCTATGACTTCCTGTTAATGGGATTGAACAAGGCTAGATTACCAACTGCACCCAGGGCATGGAGTCTTACAGACTCACAGATTGCAAATTACAAATTTGACGTACTCCAAGATTGGACACACGTTGCAGTTCTGTTAAGCTGTTTGCAAAGGTGGACGATTGCACACGTGCTGTTGTATATAATTATACATCATGAATAATGGGATGGATGTGGACATCTGTGTGGACCCTTGTGGAAATGGCCTGATGACAAAAGGCATTTTTGCCCCTGGGCCCTGTAGCAGGTTGATGCAGCCCTGGGAAGGATGACAAAAAAAGCAGACCCCATTCTTACTCTGCTCTGTGAATATGCATCTCCATGCTACATTTTCCTCAGGAGCATCAACCCTCCAGCAGCATCTTTCACAGAGCCAAGGCAATGAACTCTCCTCCTGAGGGACATTACTATTGATAACCGAGTTACGAATCATTTAATACCATTAGAGTCCTGCTACCCCTGTGCCTCACGTGAAAATATCATTCCTATCCCGATCTCCCACGCTGTGAGAGATTATGAGGGGTGATGATGCAGTGGAACGCCGGAAGATTTGTCAAGTTAATAAAATGAGCTCCGGGGAGAACTATTTCAAGGCATCTTTGAAGTATGTTTAAAGTAAGTGAGAGTTGATTGTGGCCACCGCAGTTGTGCACAGAATCCACTGCAGAAATGGTAAATCAAACACTTGCTTGCGTTGGTTGACTGATATTGGTCACAGTTGATGCTTGAACTCAAGTAATGGCTGTCTGGAGAATAGGAGGGAGAATTTACCTGACATAAACTTGTAGAGTACAGAGCAATCTCTATCTCTGGCTCGGTTGGAGTGCATTTTGGCTGTACTTTATCAATTTGTGCTTGTAGTTTACTGCAATTAGCAACCAATTAAAGAAAAATGCTGCAGTGCGCTCTACATCACAATATAATGAGACTATGACATTTACAGTGGACCGTATACCAAATATAACAGTTTGGATCACAGTGATAATCATGCATCATTTCAGCTCACATCTGCAACCATTAACTCGGGGGGAAAAATAAATTATAGGCCTACATAGCATCTAAAACTAATAGGGGTAAAATATAAATATGGCATTACTTCATAGCCTATCTTTCTTTGTTTCATTTATGTGCCAAAATTTCAAACCTTCCTTTGTTGTTGATTCTTTATTTTTTGTCTCCCCTTCAATGTCCCCATCTTGTCTTTATTTCCATCCTTTTTTATTTGGTTCCAACAGTTGGTTGATTGTTGGATCTAGTTCTAGGTTGGCAGAATACCCAGATTTGATATAAGCTCTGAGGCTAACGAATCTATTATCCAGTCATGTATCTCTCCTCGCTCTACTAGCAGAGTAATGTACAAATCATTCCAGTGGCAGACATCTCATTGTTAGCTGGCGCTAGCCGTTGTTTCCATCGGTTGAAAGGAGAAATGTCACCAACGGCAGATTATATTTGCTGTACCTAACTGACATAAATTCTAAAGGTAAGTTGCCAAACACAAAACTTAGTGATTATCTAGCTAACATGCTCTCTGCAAGCCAGTGTCTGTACTTGGCCTAAGATTGTTTGTGAGGCAAGAGAAGACCCAGTCTATGATCATGAATAGAATATTTTACTGTTGCAAGAACCAAACGTCTCCCCACATCAGTTTCAGTGGTTGGAACCGCCCTGTTAGCTGGACAGCTCTCAACAAGCTGATTTCCAGCCGCACTGTGTCTGCTGGATATGTAATTTGCTAAAATGTTATATGCCATTTCATCTGTATAAGGTGCTAATATGTCAATGCTGTGTTTACATCTTGTTGAACTGCCCCCAAGTGGCCAAGAAAACTCTCAAGTAATGCAGATTTAAACTTGTATGCAATATTTCAGAACAAGGGCTTCCAGTATTTAGATGAAGTAGCTTGTGAAATGTGGGAATTCAAATTCCATAAAATACAGTGGAATCTTAACCCAAGCCCACCTTCACCAGAATCTTCAGTAAAAGAAGCCTTTGCACTGAGACCATCAAGCCCGACATAAAGCAAAGCCTTATGTCCTTTCAACATCTAAAAGCACAGTTCAAATGTGTGATTTTGGATACACGTTTGAACTGTGTTGGTGTAAAACATTATAACTGTGTAGCTCAGAGGGAAAAGCATGGCTTTAACAAAGCCAGGGTTAAGGGTGGATTCCCACTGGGGCCACATATGTGGAAAACATATGCATAGCCTACTATTGGTACTATCAAGCACTTTGAATGAAAGCCCCCATCAAATGGCATAAGTTAGAGGATGACTGCACTCAAACATTTAGTGATCGGTGATCAAACATTTATCATCACTGTTAAAAATGTAGCCTTTTGCCGTGTAACTTGCCTTTTTCTGCTTGTTTTCCTCGTAGATTACTTAATCTCACGTCATCAGTGGTATTCGTCAAATCTGGTCAGTCTCTCAGAGTCAGAGTAAGGACTTCTTTTGAGACATTTTGCACCAATGGTCAACAATCATACATGGAGAAAAAGATTGCAGAATAGACAGAGTGCTACTTTCTCAACTGTCAGGAGCCTCAATAAAGCAGAATGCCAAACACCCTCAGGACATGTTGCTTTTTAATAAATAGACATGCTCTTTTAGTCCAAAGACATGCACCATTGTTTATCCATTGTGTTCCTTCATGCAGGACACGTAACGTGGGCTACATCAGCTAATCAAAACTAACACCAATCACATTTGAAATCTGCAGTTTCTACCTGCAACTCCCAGCTGGTTGTGGTGTTTTATCCTTTCAGCTGCTGTAGTCTGTTTCTTTTCCCCTCTTACTCATATTGGTTTTATCTTTTGAAATTATGCATATTCCATATGGCAGTGAAATGTTTGCTACATTCTGATCTGTCAACCCCAGGGGGGCTGATGGCATTCCTTTCTTTTGAATCTCTGTCTTAGATTATGGGATCAGAACCTGTACCACCAATTACATTAGTACAACCATCTATACAATAATGGTTTTATCTCAGTGCTGATAATGTTCCTGGCTATGTTAATATGGTCGTACACCCAGCTTTAATTGACAGCGATAAGTTTAGTTTGGTAGTCAGGAGGTATTCTGGGCAACAAAGGACATTTCTGCCTAATGTTTCACAAGGTAGACTAGGGGTCTACATCAATGCTAGCAGCTCTGTGAGGCTGTAATTGAGGTAAATGCATACTAACATGCTCACACTGACAATGCTAACATGCTGATGTTAGCAGGTACAATGCTTACCATGTGTACCACCTTGCTTTTGTATGTTAACATGCTAACATTTATTAAATAGGGGATCAGAGTTTTTACAAGTCATCCTCTGGAGACAATGAATGTGTGTAGCAAATTTAGATTTGCAGATGTCAAACTACTGTTGGCACAAGTCAGGGGACCACCAACGTCAGTAGGTTTCATCCTCTGGGTACCATGAATGTTGATACTAACTTTCATGGCAATCCATCCAACAGTAGTCAAGATATTTCATTCTGGTGTACAGACCAACATTGCCGTTCCTAGAGCCATGCCACTAGCATGGCTAAAATAAATGAAGCACTTCATCACAAACCAATTCTTGGAATGTTTTTTTATGTGAATGTGAATTTATGATAATAGCATACAATTATACAAGGGTGGATATAAGACAAAGATAAAAATTATATTGTATGTTGGTTTTACATTATAAAACCCTCCAAGTAGAGTAAAATCTGATCTTCACTTTAATGTAAATGGCTCTTGCTCTCTCCTCATAATTGCAGTGAAGTGCAATTGTGTTTATTGGCTTGTGTAATGGTTTAGAGAAGCAATTAGCAGTTCGGTCTGTGATGATAAAGCAGCTTGAATTTAAAGCACACAGCAGTGGATGATGACAAACATGTAAATGTAGCGACACAGCCTCTGAGTTCTCCTGTATGTGGCTTCATTGCTCTGCGGTGTGTGCTCTCTCCTCTCTGTTCCAGTGTTCTACATCTAATCTCCGCAGTCTGTGCATAGTACAACAGGATTAAAGATGCATGAGATTATACCCATGTCTAGCAGGGTGGAATGAAGAGAGATCATGTTGAGCACATTGACCTTGTTCTCAGAGTTATTGGCCAGCCCCTTACCGTTGCAGAGGGCTTCTGTATTTAACATTGTATGGGACTACTTAATTAGCAGCCTTGGTCTGATGCCAATCTATTGTCCATGGACAGTGAGAGTGTCTCACTGACTGCCATCCCATTCTTCTAGTCAGACTAACAGCTCATGTAGCCTCAGGCCCTGATCAGACAGAGCGCTCTTTGCAGTTTGCAAAGCACAAGGCACACCGCACTGCATTTTTTGTTGAAACCTAGAATTTAAAAAAGGAACAATTTGCTGGGTTTTTTTTGTTGTTGCCAGGCAACCACCATATATGAATTAATCTGATTGGACAATAAGAACAAACCACAAATGTTGGGTGCTTTTCTGCTTCAAGTTAAAGTTTTTTCAGCTCAAAAACTTGAGGCGTCCAGGGTGCATGAGCAGTGGGCAAAACGCTTACTGCCTGATCAGGGTCTAACTGCATTTGCAATACACTGTTTACTGTGTTACATGCACAACAACAAATGGACCAATTAAAATTCTTAAACTCATTCATTACTGTTGTAAAAAACAGTAATGAATAATGTAAAAAATAAAAACTGTTAGTTTGTTACTAAGATCTGACTTTTTTTTAGATCTGTTTCCTTTATTCTTTACTAAATATCAGACACTCTCAGTGTGGTCCAGTTGTGGTGTGAGCCTACATGACAACAGCTAAAAATAAAATTGCTGGATGCTGGTCTAAAATGATGTCTGCTAAGCCAGAGAATATTCTTTCAGTTGGTGTCATCCATTTAAACCATCCTTGAATGGAAACTTCATATAGAACCTAGGGTATTGATCTTAAAAGAGTCACATGGTAGTGTCCTTTTTATTGCTTCTTAGGCATCCAAAGGTAAAAAATTATCCAAAGAGAGAAAACAAATGCATACGTAAATGCAAACCAAAATCAGTGGTAATGCAGGACATTCTGGGGTTAATTTCCCTTCCTACTTAAACAAGTTTGGGTATAAGGAGACTCAATAGTGTAACACTGGGTATTCTTAATGTTAACTACAGTTACTAAATTAAAACGTTCAGGATGAGGGTAAAACAAAAGCTTTATCTGTCTCACTTGGTCCACTTTTTATTAATGACAGGCTCAACATTAGGACAACAGAACCCACACACAACTCAAACGTGATATATCATCTTACCGTCTTACATCAAGGTGTGAATATAAAATAGATATACATTTCATATATAATGTAATTATTTTGGGATTCCTACATTATTTTACGTGGTCATTTGAATCCTCTTCTCTTTTGCTCCACGCAGAAGTAACGGGAAGATCGATGCTCTGCCTCCTGTGAAAGCAGAATCCGAAGTCACATGAATGGAAACGCAGCTCTCTGTGGCAGTAAGATTCAGTGCAGATCTCATCCATCTTTTATTCAGGGCTCCCCATTACAGGTTCATTTGAATGAGCGGGTAGTATAGCCCCTCCCTTTTGGAGCTCTAAAGGTCAGTGATTGAATATAGCCCTCATGCAGAAAGTAACCTGATTTCCCTCTCATAGTTGTGCAATAACTCCCGAGCTCTTTCAGTTTAGTAAATAACATTGCAGACTTAGTATGCCACGGAAATGTTGCATTAATCTTTCCCTGCAATTGGTGGGATTACTCTCTGTCAATTTACAGTTTGGAATTGGGTTTACTATTCAAAGCATTACGGCATTCTCCTCTGCACAGATCCAGTGCATGTTGCAGCTTATTTGATTCAGCCCAGCATGTGCCGAACCACCTCTAGTGTCTGGGTGGCTATAGTATCAGTTGACCAGCTGTTGAGAGGAGGAAATGAGCCTTGGCGTAATGATCATCCTGTGGTTTTATGCACCTGGCCATTGGTTTGTACAGAGTCTTTCAAATTACCTTTGGACTAATGTCTCCAGGACACCCTGCTGAGTAGGTGTGGGCGGATACTGTGTCTCATTCTACTGTATCCATCTCCAGATGGAGGAAATACTACTGGTGTCTCAACATAGTGCCAGCCTCAATTAGCGCAGCAAGGTCTTCTCACCTTTCTAGCAAAAGGCTTGGAGTGTGAAAGCGGAGACTGAAGCCTTGAGGCTTTGTCACAGATTTCCTCCTTTAATGCACTTTGATTGATGATACTTTAAGTGGTTTAGCTTGCTTTGTTTCCGCAGACCGCTGATTCAGAGCAAAGTCCTACATCTCTCAAGCTAATGTTGATGTGAGCAGCAGCAGAGGCAGCTCGGCCCCTCAATTCAAAGCAGCAATGATTTTCAGGAGCATCCAGCAACTGCAAAGCAAACAGTCAATAGACAGACAGTGAGGTGTGAAGCCTTTGATGTTTTTCATTGCCGTGGTGCAATACGCCGTAGGTCTGTATGCCCTTGTATGTGTTATGTACATTTATGAAGCAACATAAGCTCAGAAAAGAGGGGAAATGAATACAAATCAGACTTAAAGCTGCACTAATCTTTATTTTTATATCAAGGTGTTGCTCTACATTTATTACCAACTCTGCAGTCCCCCTCGCCCCTGATAAACCCACTATACACTAACTGCTCAGCACCAAACAGCAGACCGGCAGTTAGTGACTAGCTGGTGAACACTGTGGAGCATTTGGCAGCTAAAGAGAGAAATATTTTTCTTAGGAGTGGCTGAAAACCAAAACACATATAAAGAAGGTGAATATTGGATTTCAGGTGAACGGAAACACGCTGCCAAATGAATGCTAATGCTGACTGTATCTGCTACATTTAGCTAGCATGGATACTCAGAAAGATATGGAGACCAGCAGAACTGGCAGCCAGTAAAGGACATTTACAGTAAAGTAAAGTGTGGGAAGTGCCAGTATGTAGTCATAGCCACAGCAAAATACATGCTGTTTAGAGGGGTTGAGTTGCTGTTAGTCAGCCATTAATGTCTAGAGAAGCTCAGCACAAAACAACACAGTTATCCTGGGCCGTATTGTGTTCCCTGCCACAGAGGAGAGAAAATCGAATCTCAAATCTCTCGTGTTTCAAGTACAAATATCCACACCAGAGATCGTACAGAGTGCTGGAAAGTAACACAGCACATTTACTCAAGCATTGAATTAATTAACTTGTCTGTTACATGAGAATTTTTTCTGCTACTTTATACACAAATATTTAGCTTTTTACTATACTTATACTATAACATACTTAATACACAGAATCGTATAGAAAGATACATGTTAAAGGGAACATTTTGTGAGTACGGTTTAAGATTTTTTAGGATAACTTCTTATATTTGAGTAAAAGATGTAAGTACTATTTTGTTACAAACCCTGCTTTAACTAGTTTAAAACCAGGGGTCTCCTGAGGGTAGCAGGACAAATGATGATTGGAAAATATCACTAATTACTAAAGCTCACTGATCACTTAAAATCTGATCGTGCTCTGCGAAATCTAAAAATGAGAGCAGGATCACATTGTTACAAAGTCTTCACCTATCAGTTTTTATTGTGAGCAAATCTTTTTTTTTCCATGCCTAATATTATTTTATTCAGTCTGTGACTAGTAATAAAGCATAATATGCTACTCTGTTTTATTAAGTTTTTTTTAAATCAGGTGAGCACATAAGAGGCCACATATGTGTAATATTTTCATTGAGTCTTGCTGAATTGCCTGTAATAAGTGTAAAAGGCCTCTGGGTGTAACCTTCACAGACCAGCTGATGGCCTGTAAGTTACTGCTCCTCCTGCTGCTACTTTTCACTGCAGTTCCTCCAAGATCCAGATTTCCATGTCACATAACTCTACAGTTCAAACGGCTTGTGGAAGTAGCGGCCCACAGTACTGTTACACCAGTCTTTCTCCGGAATTGGGAAATGCATTCAATTCATGATTGTGTGCCACTGAAGCAGCTTTTAAAGCATTATCTGTCACACTGGCCAGATAAATGGAAATAATTAGCATGCCACGCACACATCTCATTTGAATGATGACTGAAGGGACATATTCACAAAAGGACACGTAGGCGCTCTATAGTCCCGACTGTGCGAGACATCAGATGGCTTTGATAACAGCAGCCTGGTGGTCACCCCAGCTGGAAGGCTCAGATCAACCAAGAGAGACAGCTGGGGGCCCAGCAGAATAGACCATCCACAGCACAGCGTGAACTCTGTATCAACGCTGCCTGTTTTTCTCTTCCCTCCTCTGGTTTTGGGCTCCGGAGAGCTAACTGACGGGTGTTGAAATGGATTTGGATCAGAGTGAGCCAGGCTTTACTCGCCAATGCTGATAGGATGTGGAATTTAGGTGTGTAATTATTTATTTAGCTCCTTTTTTTCTCCTCGCATCACAACAATTTTGTTCATGCCCTGTTACGTGATTTGGGTTAATAGAATTTAAATACATTCTGACTACAATCCCCAGATGAGCTTTTAAGCTAACAGAGATGGGGAGCAGTCTGTAGCAAAGTGATTGAAGGGATATAATTACTTGCCAAAGATGTGGTTTTTATATCAACAAATTACCAGGTGTACAAAGCAAGCTCTGTGGTCTCAGAGAAACAGCAAAGATAAAGCCGCTCTGCTTTTTCTTTCCGGTGTTTGTCTCTTGACTCTAATCCCATCAAAGACTCCCCTGCTTTTTGTTTTTCTTTTGCAAATGCTACGATCCTCCCCCGTCTTGGGCTTACTTCCCCCCAGGATTGGCATCTTGGAGTACGCTCATTGGTGATTACTCACTTCCAGACAAACATCTGGGAGCGTAAATACAGCTAATCCCCTTCATCACCGCAGTCTCTCCACTACAGCTAGTTCTTCCTCAGAGTAAATACCAAAACAACAGAAAGGACTGACGACAGGATAAAAAAAGAGCCACTGCTACACCTACAGCATCTGAATGGAAACATGACTCAGGGACGTATTCCTCGATGCCTGTTGAATGCAAGACATTAGTGGCTCAAAATGTTTTCCTTGCCTTGGTTAAATGACAGATGAACAGAAAGTTGAAGTCTAACCATTGTCAGCAGGTATATGCACCTACTGTTAAAAAAATACAGTACGTACAGCTGTTTTATGGGGAGGGGGTAAGTATATTCATGTTGAATCAAAACATTTGAACAACATTATGATGATTATGAGAAGCACAAGCATCTTACTTGTGCTTGCATGTTTCTATGGCTGTATTCAGACCAATCCAGAAACTATGGCCAAAATGCCAGTCCTCTCTTTCATTTGATTGTGGGTAGTGCGTTTAGGCTGGGGCGACGGGGGCTGGAAAAAAAATGCCCTGCGGCGAAAAAGTTAAACCAGAATTAATTTTTGGAGAAACCATGCATGTGGTGGCCAGGCCGGAAGACGCCATGGTTGGATTCCTTCCATTGATGTAGCCTTGTTTACCATGTGCCATTATAGCATGTGTGAAGATGGAAGAGAGACTGATCGATTGCCGCGGTGATGGCCTTTCCAGAGCTGTGCAATCCTGCCATGAGGGAGTACAAAGACGGTAGTGCACTGTAGTGCAGAGACTTGACATTGTATCGCTTTTCTCTGAACACAGCCTAAGACCACATATTTTTATTAGCTTAGTTACTACTAATTACAAGTTGTCATGCCTAAACAACATTGGAAATGTTGCTGCTAGATATTACTGGCTGCCGCACCTCCAACGGTGCCCTGCTGCTCATCAATGCTTCACTCCTTTAACCCAGTACATCTCCTGGTGGTGGAGCAGTGAAAGGGACGTCTCTCTCCAACTGCAGCTGGCCTTCGGGTTAGCCGGTACCCCAACTCCTATCCTTCTTCCTCAGCCTCAGCCACAGCCACAGCCGCAGCTGCCTTTCTCTGCCTCCTCTGCCAGTTTTTGAGGTTGTTGCTCCTATGTCTCAAAGTAGCCATGGAGTTGATGAGCTGCCAAAGCCCCGGCACCCCACCTCCATGGGGTAGATGATGGTCCTCTTGCCCGCCTCCTTGCATTCAGCTGCCAGCTTTGAATATTTCATCCTCTTTTGCTCATGTGCAGCCTCAGCTTCCTCTTCCCATGGAACAGTGAGCTAACACCTAAACAACAAAATAGGTCATTCATCATCGCCTTTCAAAATGACACGTGAGCTTTTCTGATCTGCCAATATTAAGGTTAAGCATCAGTTAAATTTAAGCAACTGAAACTGCTCGGTTAAGGTTAGGGAAATATTGCGGTCATGGATACAAACAAACACTTCACTGTTAGTGGGAGATGGGATTCGAACTACAGCTTCTGATGTCAAAGTCCAATTGTATGGCCAGATATTGGTATTTGAGAATTTTACGTCTAATGCCAACATTTTCTTCAACAATATCTGCACACAGCAACTACAGAAACTGACAGCATTAGTCATTTCATCAAATGCCCAAAGACAATATATTTTGTAGTGACGAAGCAGCTTGTAATTATGACTTATGTCTAACAGGAGCAAAGGATTTGTTCACTCCATATGTTCTGGTTGTTTTTGCAGTTGTTCTAACATCAAAGGACCAAATCTGGTCAAACTTCCAATTAAGGCCCCTGACCTTTTATAAGACCCCAACTTACGACATGAACTAAGCTACATTCGTATACTTTTTAAAATCTGATTTACTAGCTTCTAATATGGTCTCTTAAACTCATTTTATAAGCTTTTCAGTTCTTTTAGCCTTTTTGTAATAATTTTTATTTAACCTCTTTATTTTGTTTTCCTTTGTATTTGTTTTTTTTCTCATACATCTTTGCATTTTAATTCATAGGTCTTCATTTTTTTTTGTTTGTTAGAAAGGCACTACATAAAAAAAATCTATTACTGTATTATTGTTTTCTTTAGTACTGTACACATCTAATTTGCTGAAAATGAAGTGTGTGTTTATTAGTCCTTTATGTTGAAGAATCACAGTAACACTCTAAATCCTAGGCTCATCTAGCAAGTTTCTTTCTGAGCAGTTATGAGTAACAAACTTGAGGTAAATGACTGCTTTAACAGTGCAGTCGTGTTTGATAATGGAACTCATACTTTCCCTTTATCTCATAAAGGTGTACCTTGGAGAAAAACATTATCTGTCTGTTTGCAAAATGCAGTGATGGTGTTTGTGGATGGGCTTCTGTTTGCAGGAAACCACTGTACCATTTTTATGTTTTCTACTCTTCTTAGTTGCAGAGGCAAGCTGATTGGTTTCATCATCTCAGAATTTCAAACGCAACAGCCACATATCTTTTCTGTGTTTCTGAGCAAAAATCGAATTAATTGTTCATCTTGGCATGATACAGCAAGTATCTAGTATTAATAGTTGTGATCATAAACACACATTTATACCCAGGCAGTTTTCAAATGAATGAAAGAGAAATATGAGCCACAACACAAACTATGATTCAGCTCCGTTTGAGCGTACAATAAACCCATCAGACAGGAGAATAGCTAAGTAGTTATGGAGGTACTTAGTCACAAAGAGCTTTTCATCAGGCCTTTTCACACTTGACACCTGTTCAATAAAAAACCCTCAATGTAAACCACATCAACTTGACAATAAGTTTTTCACTGTAGCAGCATGATTTGAAGAGTGTGAAAATGTGCCACACATGGTAATCCAGAGGTGTTTGTTCTAATTCAATAAGTAATCACTACATCTCTGTCAAATGGGATTGAATCCTCACTGACTACTATAACCAGAAAATATGCATGACATTGCATGAACCAAAGTGTTGAAGCTGTTAACTAGGATTTTGAAGATGTTTTAACCTTTGACAATAGTAAGGAAAGTACTTTGCAGAGTGTGGATGCTCATTTTAAAGCAGCACTGATATATGTTTACATTAATATTGAGTCAAATGATTATGTGCAATGTAAAATGGGGCCGCCTGTAGTGACAAACTCATAGAAAATGATCACTGCTGTTTGTCTCAGCTCTACATAGGGCTTTAGCATCTTTCAAGTCATTGTTTTGACTGTAACAATATCTCCAACTATACAGCTTTGGTTCAGTCTCACTGTTCCATTCAACCTGATCAATGTTCAGCCTCCAAAGACAGCTGTTTTTAGCAAGAAAGCTTTGATAAATATAATGCACACTGCATGCCCAGCTCCACACGTGAGACAGACACAGTTAGCGACTAGCTGGTGATCATAGTGGAGCATTTTCTGGATTTTTAGCAGTTAAAAAGACTGAATATTGGACTCACAGTTGACCAGGAACAATACTCAAAATAAAGGTTAATGTAAATGCTCTGTGCTAGATTTGTAAAAATGAAATGAATAAATTATACCTCAGCCTCACTTGTTTGAAATTGTGAGAGTTTATGCCAACTAATATCCAAACACATGCCTCTGACCTGTGAAATTGCTCTGCTAGATAGCAACTGTGACCCACAAGCTAAAGTCAAATGCGGTTTTATATGGTGGGTGGGGTTACTATTTTTATTTTAAAGTTGGAGTGAACAACATGGATTTACACATATGTTATTTTTTGCCGTATATTTAGCATATAATAAGAGATATCAAGTTAGAGTTGGGCTAGGCGAGGCCTGTAAGGCATTTTGAACAAACAAACACAAAACAGGGGAGCGCTAACATTAGAAATTGCTACTTATCCAACATCTGTATTCTCTTCAGAATCAGAATCAGAATCAGAATCAGAATCAGAATCAGAATGGTTTATTGCCAAGTATGTGTTCACATACAAGGAACTTGTTTTGGTGCATGGGTGCCAACAATAGCACTATATACAAATA
>JAVQJD010001862.1:0-18854 GCA_036023655.1 Nannoperca australis
CCCCCCCCCCCCCCCGCGAAGGTCATCCTGTGAGTGTCCATCGTGAATAGTGTCAGTGTAATCTTATATTCAATCTGTTCTTATGAATCATTCAGAATTACGCAGTAAAACCAAACCAAGACCACTTAATTGTAACGAGACAAAAACATGAAATGCAAGTTAAAAAGTACACCTTGGTAATAAAGTGCAGCATAGTGTGATTTTTCCCAGGATGTGGCTGTGGGCTAGCACCTCGGGACTCTCCATGAAGCAGACTGTTTTACATATTGTGGGAAAGAAAAGTCAAGTTGCATGTGAGAGGTTCAAGTGCCAAAGAGAAAATTCATTTGGGCAGAAACACCTCTCAGCTGTGTATCATTTACTTCACTTAAACAGGGATTACGGTAATCTTCAACTTCCATCACCTGCTTCTAGTGTCACCCTGCTCCCCTTGTTGTCGTGTCTCCCTAGGAAACCGTTAAATGTGCTTTCACAGCTGACTGAGCTGTTTGTCCAGCACCTTCACATAGAGTAAAAGTCAACTCAGAGAGCTCCACTCCCCTCATCACAAGAACAAGAATCATCCAGCTGGAACCAAAGGAGGAACGCTTGCCCACAAACACATGATTCACTTTGGTCAATTAGCCTGTTCGTTCAACAAAGCTTTTTATACCTCCTCAAAAAAGCTTTGCTTTTGTCATGTTCATTCCAGAGCTTATTCTGTAAATCGTAAACAAGAAGGTCTTAAAGGAGAAGCCCAGGGCCCTGACAAGAGAATAATCAAGAAGACCTGGAGCTCAAGAGGACTAAACTGAGAGCGAAGAACCAGCAGCACCAGAGATAAATTGTGAATTAGTTGAATGATAAGAACATAAACCTTTATCTTTCTCTTGGACACGTATCATTTACAACCTGCACCATTTTGCCATAAACCACCAAACTGTAAAACTGTAAAATCAACTTTTTGCTTTGGTGCCAAGTGGTGGCAAAATCTTAGGATGTCGAGCTAAATTACACATATTTCCACATCTTAACCCCAAGGTAGCACATTGTGGAAATGGCAAGGCATGCTCGAGGAATGCATGAGAGATATTTGGTTTAATGAAACTATAAAGACGCCTGTGTGCGTGGCTCTTGTTTGTAGAATTTGTTAGTTTAGATCCAGTACAACATGCTCGGTATGGTAGATTGGACACAGTGCTAGAGAGTTGCCAGCAATGACAGAAATGGTATTGTTTCAAATGGCACTTCTCTCCTCTGATAATATTACTTCAGGTTTCTGCAACGGAGCAACCTTTGTGCACTTGGAATTTTTGGCATATATTTTCTTTATTATTTTTATTTTCTTTTTCTGTTGTTTTTAACTGAAAAGTTGGAGAGTGCCTTTTGAAAATGGTAGTGAGGCCACTTGTGAACATGTTTTAAAAAATGCTGAAGTTTTGGAAATGAGGGAATAAAGTGAGATCTGACAATTATCAGGAGGGACAGTTTTTTTGAGGTGCAACATTTCCGCTGTGAAGAATTGTGCTAAATGTGCACCTTGTACACTGATTAGCAAGTGTGACATCACCAGCTTGTGAAGTCTGTACAAAGATTGTGTTGGGATAATGAAAGAAGCTTTGTATAATGCAAAACAAGAAGGGACAAAAGAGGGGATGGCGTATGTTTGGTCACTGTAGAGAAGGCTTGAGAAAACGTTCCTGTACAGTTTCCCATCTGGAGCAGAGAAAAAAGGCTACACAACCATATTGGCGAAAAAAAATATGAAGGAGACAAAGAGGGGTGTGGAATTAAAACAGGATCTCCCTTTTCCTGCTGCTTAATTGAAAAGATGCAGTGCCTGGAGGCTGCCTGCTGGATCATTTTCTACTGTATTACTCTAAGGGGCAGATCCCTCCGGTTCTGCTTATCTAAGCACATCCAGTCTGGTCCAGTTTTTGACCAACTGCTCACTTTCAGTCCTGATGTTTTCTCCTTTGAGCTGAATGTGTGGTCCATTGTGATTGTGGTAAAAGGCTGGCAGCACAGGGACCACCGAAGTGAAGGGAAGGCCCAGTGGCCTCTATCAGCAGGGGAGGCCAGTCAGGCCTGCACCAGAATTCAAATGTCAGGAAATTAAACTCCATCCTCTATCTGCTTTGAAACGTGTAAAAACGTTGTTACTCCATTTACACTTCATGTGTCTTGGGCCGATAAGATGCAACCAAGAAGCATTAGAGACACATTATTTTGCTCAAACTACCAATCATTAGCCTGCCCTGATCTGCAGGTAGCGCAGGAAAACCAAGACGGATGAAATTAGTGACTAACAGAAATTTTTATATTTGTGTCAAAGTAAGTATATTAAATAACATCTGAGATGAGACATTTGAAATGAGTGTCATAAGTGCTATTGTGCACTTTGTATTTCAAAAGCAAAAACGATTTTGATACATGTATTTATTTTTACATTCATGCATCGGCTAACAGTCTTTTTCTTCCCTGCTCTTTGTTGGTGCTTGGCTACAGTTCTTGTCTGCATTGTTAGTGAGACGCAACCAAAACAAAACAGAACATTGTAATATCGCCCCTGTGGTCAAAACTCCACAGGGTTTCTTTAAGATGCACTAAAAAAATCTTTAAAATGAACCCATCTTACCATCCTAAATCGAACGTTGGTCTGACATCCCTACTATGGACACATTGTAGTAAAAATATAACATATCACTTCCTAAGCCTGAAGCTGTCTATACTTGATTTCCATGATAATGCCCATCCTTGTATCCCCATGTTGCTGATTATTGGATGGTAACATAAGCAGTGAACTTGGCAAGGTTACTTTCATGCTCTATGACAGATCTGCAGCCATATTCATTTTCTTCCAGCTTACATGCTGACTCATCCAGCCTCCACAGCTCTGAATAGGAGCAGCTGGGAGGCTTGCAATGTCACAAACATATTATTAATGTGTATGTGTAGAGCAAGAATAACACTGCCAATAGAGATCTCAGTTACCACTATGTCCATATCCTTGATGTGTCTGTTGGATCTCTTTATAGTTTTTGAGTAATGAGCCTGAGACTAATGGATGTTGTGGGAAAGAAGCCATGTTCTGTTGCCTATGAAAACTTATGTTTGCATTTTAAAATTAGATAAGCTGAAAATGTTCATATGTCATCAGTTTGATGTCAGTGTTCTTGTAAGTTCATGTGATATCAAGATCTGGTATTTCATTTTTTGGAAAATAAACACCTTGGCATAAAGTAAAGGAATTGCATTTTATAAGATTCTTTAAAGAGATCTTTTTTTCAGAACTGTATCCCATTTTTCACTCCAATTGTATTTACTAGTTTTTCTCATTGCAATTTTGCACCATAACAACTGCTTTGGTTACAGTAAACAGCTGCACACAAGACGCAGTTTTGGAATTATTTCAGTTTTGGATTGATGGATTGCCAGTGTAGTCATTCAGTCTCAAATGTAGTCTTATCTCACCTCAAATTTTTTGAATTGTTCTCATAATAAAAGAGAATCAAAGAAAATTGCGGGTCGTTACTAGCTGATGACTGTGCGTATCCCCTGCTATGCTCTCCCCAATCAAGTCATCGGTCCCCTGCTTATATCGACCGCAGTGATGACACAGGCCCATATGACACCATACCAGCCTCTGATATGCTTTTTGTCCACAGAACAAGAGAATGTTATTCCACACATTCCTGAGCGGAGCCTCTGTTCTCTCAGGATGACCTTCAACTTATCTCTCCATCAGAGCATGTCTGGGAGGTAGAGGAGTGGTGGGACAAGAGAGGGGGGTAGGGGTGAGGGGTGCAATCTCACACACACGCACACACTGAAAGAACTGGTCTAGCTTGTTGGCGAGCAAAGAAAACCCACAGGACTGGCTTTGTATTATTCTGCTGGACTCTTTTTGTGTTTGACTCTCTAACTGTAAGGAATTAAATCTTCCCTTTGTGTGGTTTATGTCCATGTGTGTTCTTGGTTTTCATCTTTGAGAGAGCCAGTTTGAGCTTTAGACTTTTGGACTCAGAATTTTTTGTTAAGTCATTTTGGCTGGTTCCCACTTCTGCAAGGTTCTATTTTGGGTTTAGGGCTTAATTTACATTCAGATTTACCAGTGCATAGATAATTAATTTGATTTTTATTGGAGCAAACGTTTCATGATTAAGGTTCACGTCAACCCAGACAAGCAAGCTCTTACATCATGATGTAATATTTAGGTCCCAAAAATCTTGTGGATTACTATCTCCACTTTCATTTTGGTCTCTTTGGTTGTTCCAGGCTTGGTAGTGGTTTCCAAGGTTGTCTCCAGAGTAACATCACCGCTCAGTCCCCTTCCAGTAGAAGAGGGTCCTGACAGTTACTTCATGTACTTCTGTAGATCAGGTTCTGGTGGTTTCACTCACGCACACTTCCAACTGGATAGGAAACAGTCCTAGCGTCCCTGCTCCAGCCTCTCAACTTCAGGCTTCCACTTTCGTACTCAAAATGTCAACTTCACTTTATTAAGTCATTTCAGCCTCATAGGATCCAAGAACAGCACTAAATCTGTCACTTGTCTGTAATGCATTCCAAAAACGCATTGAGCTCTGTTGATAGAATATTGTCTCTTGTCACGGTAATGGAGTCATTTTGAGAGAGTGAATTTAGGTGGGGAGACTGCTGCTGGCTTCAACTCAGTGGGGATATGCTCACCAATCTGATCAGGTATCTGGTATTTTTCTGCAAGCTATTATCTGCTATCACATATGTGCTGCTTTTACTATGTGCTGTACCAGACATCACGAGATTGACTGCTGCTGGATTATCTCTGCCCAACCTGAACAAAGGAGTAAAAACATTTTGATTGATGCTTCTGGAAACCATTTTCTTACCAATGCTTTAAATCCCAAGCACACTAATGGCATGGCTGTAGGGGTGGCAACATTAGTGTGTTGTCAGGTCGGCTGGTCAATTGGACCCTATGGTCCAGACTGGTATATCTCAACCATTATTGGATGGATTGACATTTTGTACAGAATGCATGATGAATCATAGTGACTGTGTTGATTCTGTAGCTTTTCATCCAGCACCACCAGCAGGTTGTAGTTGTCCGACAACCAGTGGAATGTCACAACATCTACAAAATGGACTGGCACAAATTTTTGTGTTGATTTATGGTTCCCAGACGATGAATCCTTGTGATTTTGGTGATCCCCCGACTTTTTCTGCATTTCCACCATTGAGATTCACGTCTGTGTAAGTGAAATATCAATGGATAGATTGCCATCAAACTTTGTATAGATATTCATATCTGTGTTGGGCATTTTTTCTATGTAAATAGCTGCTTATTAAATTATCTGAATAGTTCAGCACTGTGTTTGCAGTTCAGTTTGAAAAGGTTTAGGTCACAATTACTTTTGCAGATAGGGTAATGTTATTGAGGAACATTATTTATATAACCTAGACAAACCTTAACTAAAGAAGTTGTTACATGAAATACATTGGAGTATGTGTGCCACGAGTATACAATAAGCTGGTGAAGCAGTGGTGTTCTTGTTGTTTCACACCCCTACTCCAACTGACATACTGAATTACTTCACACTCCCAGCAACAAAATGCCTTCAAAAACAAAGTTACCAGAGAACAATGTTGTTGTTATGAGTTCATATTTAGTTTATGTAGGGGATAACAGCAGTTCAGTGGGGAGTTGTTAAAAAGAGCACATTATGCTGTACAGATCATTAGCTGTCTGAATGGATGTGGAGTTCTTTGTGAAGTAGAACAGCTGCTAAGATGCACTTTCCATCAACGTAAATAACTGAATAGATAACAGTATTACAGCTTCCACGCATGCATTTTGTGTGTGCAACTATGTCTACTTGTGTGTGTGTGTGTGTGTGTGTGTGTGTGTGTGTGCGTGTGTGTGTGCGCCCCACTGTGTGTGTCAGGATCTAACCAAAGCCCTGTAGACTTTTCACATAACTCCCTCTTATGGCCCCGTAAAGCCTGATAGCCAAACGCCATGGGGCTAATTGGAGAATGTGTGTCTATGTACTTGGCTACAGCCGAGGTCGCAGGGTGTCATAACCCAGCTAATCAACATCAACTGCTTGCAAATTACCAACACATGCTGCCTAGTTAGTGTAGGGTGTGGGCCTTTCTTGAGTTTGGTGCAAGAGGTGGAAACTGACTGAGCGTTCTTCAGAGCAGGAGTGTTTGGCTGAGATACAATTAATATCTTTTATATTTGATTGTTGGCACTCACGGCTTGTTATCAATCCGGTTGCTCACATTTCTGCAGTGCTATCGCAGAAAAGCAGACTTAAGAGTAGTTGATCGATATATTGTTCCCTAGGGAAATCAGTGGATTTGAAAGACTTAGTTTTGATCCTGCTAGATCTGCCGCAGTGCAGATATAAACAGTTTTCTACTCCTCTCAGTGGAATAGCAGAGCTAAGAAGAGGCCCATTGCCATTTAACATTATGCAGAGATGAGTCCCAGGGCACATTACACATTTGTCAAAACCATGAACAGCTAGAAGCTCTGAGCTCTCTGGGTAGTGCTCTGCCTACTGCTTCCCAGATGGCTACTTCACTACCACCAGGAAGTCTGACTTGGTGACTCAGCACTCATGTTCCAAACAAAACTCTGCGCGGATTTTAGCACATGTAAGGTAGAGAGAGGCTTTTCGTATTTAGCACAATGCTCAGTGGTGTTGGACCTACTGAAAACCACACAGTCCCCAGACTGCTTCTCAACTCCTCTAGTAATTAGCTCCTCATAGTCTCAGACATGATTTAGGTCTGGACAAAAAATCCCCCTGTTCCCCCACCGGAGACCATAAATCTGCTTAAAGCCAGCCCAGCCAGAGCATGGGCAGCTCATTGAGGTCCGTGTACTACCGTGGTGTTCAACTCCACACAGATGAGCCATTCTAATTTCATTAGCAGAATACATATATAGCCTCTGTTTCCCCGCTGCCATCTGGCGGGAAACAACATGCAAATGAAATATTGCATCTTCTCAGGAGTGTTGCTGATTTAGAGCGGTTGTGATTTAGGTACTGTAGCAGGCAGCCATGTTGAACTTGGCAGTGCAGGTCTGTGCTGAGCTGTGCTGGGCCAGGGGAGGGGCTGACTGAGTTAAAGCTTGCCTCAGCATCCAGCTGGAGTTGAGCTCATCTCCCTGGTCTGACTCAAGCCTGAGTGAAGAAGCAGATGATGTATTTGTGTGTGTGTGTGTGTGTGGGGGGGGGGGGTTGGACTGGGATGAGGTGTATTTACAGACCTCATTAATATCTCCCTGTCCTGTGTGGTCACATTGTTGGAGTTAGACATCATCAGTCAGATCAGGGAGACTGATGTTTGGTGGCTATAATAATGACCTAAATCTCTTTTAATGTTTTTAAAACTGTCCTTTCAATTTATGCTCATAACTCGAAACAAAACAGCAGCAGACTGCTTGCTGCTTGCTCAAATCTTTTTGTCAAGTAACTCAGTCTTTGTATAAATAACTTTGTGTAAATAATGCCGTCTTAAACCTACATAGACAAAGAAAGAGCACATTACTTTTTTATTTTTGTCAATTCTAAGCTTATTCTTTTAGTCAGTATCAAGTGTTATACATCATATGATTCAGAAGAACCTACTCCCATCATGCATTACCTGTGTGTAAGCATTCCTCGTAGGCTAATCCTTATCTATGTAGGCTACCAGCAGTCAAGATCTGAATTGCTGTCATTTATCTTCTACTCTCGGTAAAGGGTTAAAGGCCCTGAAAACCTTTTTTTAAATTAGCATTAGCTGTAAACTGTTAAATGCTCCTCCAAGTTCACGAGCTAGTCGCTAACTGTGTTTGTTTGCCATTTGGTGCTCGGCAGGTAGTGTACAGTGGGTTTTTCAGAGCTTTTTGGCTACAAACTGCTGCCTGCTACTGGAAAGGAAATTGACTAGAGCAGAGCTTCTGGGCTGGAAAACCAAAACAATGCCCAAAGCCTAGATGAGGCTAAAACGCTCTATACAGCTGCAGAGTTTGGTAATAAGTACCTGTGGGTTTGACACTACAAGTGGCACGTGTCACATAACACAATCATCTGACCCATTTTTGACATAAAAATGTGGATTTCTGCAGCTTAGTGTTAGGGGTGTCTGCTCCAGCTGGTCATAAACTATTTTCAAATTAGGGACTGAATTTACTGAATCTAAGTCAGTCACTTAAAGCAAAATTTTCTGTCTTTCTATGCACTTCTGAAAAATTAGGAGACACAATTAGGAGATAATAGTGATTGTAAAATCATAGTGTAACACTAACATAAGTGGAGGAGAGTCAGTGAACGGACTCAGAAATGACAATTGCACAGCAATATGTACCCAGTTTGCTAACTTTAGCTAACATTAGCCGCCAACATTAAGCTACTGGTCATACCAGACCAAGTAAGGCTGTACAACAAAGGCCCTAAGTGTGTTCAAATGTGCAAGGGTGATTTATTGCAAATTAACTATAATTGGAATAATGTTATATTTCAAAAGTTTCTGTTCTTTTAAAAGTTACATTAAGAAGTCTTACTTTAAAGCCTGACAGGAACATGACATTTATATGTGACATTAGCGTGACTGTTTTTGGTCCAGGCCCTGGCAGGACAACTCACAATTTGTGCCCACCCAATAACAGGTGCCACTACTATTCTCAGTATACTCTGCTCCATCATGATCAGTCTTGCATGTTACAGCAGAGCACTCGATCAGTCCCTGGGTGTGATTTTGCCATTTAAAGACTACAGTTATCTTCCTCGGATCCTGAAATGACACAACTGCGTCTGATTCGCACGCTCTCAGCCTGGCATTGACACCTCGCCTTGAAAGAGGAGCTGTATATCAGCCTTTAATTTGGCATGAGTGAAACCGATCTGTTTAATCACCACACTTGGACGGCATGAAGTGTCAGAGCAATCAGCATTTGTGGAAACTAATAGCATTGAGCACATAACCGTGTCACTTCTTCTCCAGCCTGCACATGCCTTCATTTGGATTTACGCTGATAACCACCTGCATAAACTAGTGCTGAGTGCATAAAAAAACACATATATCCAAGAGGTAGTGCAACGGCTCATTAACAGTCTTTATTAATAGCCGACGCTTTCAGATGTCAGTATTCCATTTGCACAGAAAGCAACCTGGAGGTATTCTGGGTAGTTTGCCTCCAAAACACTGGCATGCTTTTCACGCCATAGCACAGACAGATAAACTTTCTCCTCTACCACCCAGCTATATATTTACCCTGGATTAGGTCATTTGTATCCTTACATTTTATAGGCCTTCTTTTAGTAGCGAGGCTGAAAGTGAGAGAAGGCTCTGCCACCTCACTTTGGCTAAAATACTAAAATTATATTACATTTAGCAGACGCTTTTATCCAAAGCAGCTTCCAAGTGAGGAGGTGATCAGGGGAGTATGGGGTCGAACAGACAACCTTATGGTTGATAGGCACACAGCTGTACTTCTCAGCCACCACACCTCCTCATCAGGTGGACGATGTCACTTTATTTGTGACATTTTAGTATTTGTCTTGTTCAGATTGTTGTACAGTAACAGACAGGTGTGTGGTTGCTCTCCCCCATCGCAGCTCATATTCTACAATGTGTTGTTTGTTTATGTGGTAGTCATGAGTGGTGTGCCGTTCACATCCAAACACCCTGCATATGACATGGGGTTTTAATTATGAAAAGTTATAGCTACCTTTTTGACATGCACACTTTTTCAACTGTGTGTGCGCCTTTCTGACTACCTTCATGCCTTGTGTGTATCTAAACGTGTATATTTAAACATGTATATTTATCTGTGTGTGTGTGTGTGTGTGTGTGTGTGTGTGTGTGGTTTACTCTTAAAGGTCCACATTCATCCAGTGAGGCCCAGTGGTGGCCAGGAGCTCGCAAAGGGTACAACAGAGCACTTGTTGTGTGATTGGTCTGAAGCTGCGTCAGCTCCTTTAGGAGAGGCGTTAAAAAAATGCCTTGGTCAAGAATCCAATTTCTGTATGCAACATTTAGTCCACCCTAAGCTTGGATTCTGATAGTACTGAGTCAATCATGAACAATTTGAATAAGGACTGGCCAAAAGCAGTTAACCAAACTAGTGGTGTTTTTTTTTAAGTACATTTTTTTCAGCCTTAAAGAACCTTTTTATTGTCTTATTATTCACCCCTGCCACCAAGCCACAGGAAAAGAAGGAACCCAACATATTTATTGATTAAATCTGCATGCCGACTATGCTATCATTACCGTGATTGATCAGATTAAGCTGACATCTCACTTAAAATGTTAACTTGTTTTGAAGTAGCTACAAAGTCCTAGTGTTCATACTTCAAAAAGCCCACTCCAAAAATTGCAGTTGGTCTCTTTTTTTCATTTACTTTAACAAGACAGATTTGTTATTGCAGCAGACATGTTGGTTGCCGCCACTTGCCATGTAGTCCAAAAAAAACAAAAAACTGAAGGCAATCTGAATAAATCTAATTATTTACACGCACAAGGAAAATCAAAGATGCAGCAGAAAGCGAGATGTTTTTAATCAGGTTGTGTTTACTCTATTAATGACCTTACTTAGATTAAAGCACATCACAATCACTGTAATTGTCTTGATGATGCAGCACATAATTACTTACAAATTTTTGGGAAACTGGGACACTGAAAACCTCACACTGTGGCAAGCATCTTTGTAAAATACACACTTTTTATAGCTGGACATTAAGTCCATGTAAAGTGGAGAGAATCATCCATCTTGCTAGATTCAGTTTGCAAAGTCCCAACTGGGACATAACGTACCTTTTGGCCGCACCAAAAAGAGTAGTGCAAGAAATAATTTTTTTATTTAAGTATTGGAATTTTATTCTGCCTCAGGAAACATCACTTAACTTTATCTAAAATGTCTGGCTACATGCTGCCGTGTCAGCCTGCTGCAGCTATATCTTAATTTGGTCAGATTGTTCACAAGATGGCTGAAATCAGAGGCAGGGAAGGGAAAGCAGTAGAGGAGACGGATGGACAAAGGCAAAAGGAAAATAAACAAACGAGGAAAAGTAAGTAAGCAAGCCTGTGCTACTTTCCATTTTTAAAGCCAGGGGAAGATTTGAGCACACTGCAAGAAAATCTCTGCTTGTACTGGGTTGTAATTTATTATTTGTTCATAAAACAAGTGAAGCAATCTGCCTGCAAACATTACATACATTAAAAAAACTTATTTTAAGAACTTCTTTGAGTCAAGTGACATTTTCTTTCCTGAAATATGTGGCACTGCATTGAGCATAGGGGAATTATCTGACCCTCTTCCCATCTTTTTTATAGCAAGAAAGATTCTGTGAGAAAGGACTGAATATGAAAAAAATCTACATTGTAAGACATTGTTGCAGTGCATATCACATGCATATTTCCCACAAACTTATGCATTATTCAAAAAAAATTGTTGCCTCAATCTTTAATCAGATTAAGATCAAATGATTCGAATGCATGCAAATCTAGCCGGCACGTTGTACACGATGCCTCCAAATTTATGGCTCCTCCAGTTTTCCATCATTGTTGCTGTTTTTACAAGATCACTTTTTCCCATTCTTCTTCCCCCAGGTCCCTCTAGGTTTGATTTGTATTATATCTTCTAAATCCGGAGCTTGCTACGATGGCATAACTCTTCATGATGGCTGGATTTGGGCTACAGCTGTTGTCAGAACAGGATATTTTGCTAATGTGTTGAGCAGGCCCTGTCCCAGCACAGCACAAGAGAGGAAAAGAGAGAGTAGGTGGACGAGGAAGAGAAAAAGGAAGGAGAACAGAATAGAAAAGGAGACTTTAGAAAAACAATGGCAAAGTATTTATTGGGTTTAAAGTGGCAGCCGTGTAGAAGATGAATCTGTCTGAGATGTTGATGCTTTGATCTAAGCAGATTATATAAGGACAGTACGGCTGTTTCTTCTCCCTCCCTGTCTCTCTTTTCTTTCTCTCCTCTCTTTCTCTCACTCTGTGCGAGCAAGCTAGTTGGCCTGACAACCGTGCACAGCTGCACCCACAGCTGTGTGTCGGCCCACAGCAGACCCTGCTCTTTATCAGCTTGATTGGTCACATCTGGCGTCATTACTTCCACCTTGGGGTTGTCCAGCGTGGAGGAGGGTTGGGGGAGGAGGGGGAGGGTGCTGGTGGATAGGGGTGGGTCGAAGGTTGGAGTGGGCTCACGGGGGCTGTGGTACTGGATGGAAGGCTTTAGCTAAAAGCAACATGGCTCTGTTTATGTTTGCTGGCCGGGCCCCCGTTGTTTGTTTTTGCCCTCTGTGCCCTCAAGGTCTTCCAGCACACTTGGCCCAAAAATGGTTCAGTGCAACACTATTCCTTTACTTGGGGTCTGATACAGAGAGTGTTGGCTGGAAATTGCTAGTTGGTCAACTTGTTAAGTGAGAACACGGAGACTAAAAAGTATCTTTGTCTTTGGTAGATATCCAGTGCTCCACGCTAACAAACTGGGTATCAAACCACTACCTCACAACATTTACTATTCGTCCTTTTTTGTTAAATGAAGACATTTCTCAAAGTAAGATCGTAAAAAAAATGGAATTGGTTGCAAAACTGGTGTCGCGGCTGCATAGTATTTATAAAAAAACTAAAAAAAAAACTCAAATGATCTCTAGCCATAGTTAAGCAATGAGAACACCAACACTGAAACATTTAACATTTGAGACGTCTGGCTTTTTTTTGTGAAATGAAAAAAAGGCTTTGTAGAAAAACCTGTTTATATTACTCAAAGTAAAGAATTGAAAAATGTATAGTTTTACTATTGGTACAGAAACTCTTAATTTCCAATATCGATTGATACGATTGTATTGATACCAGTGCCATTATTAATTTTGCTTCATTGAATCCCTTATTGATTCATGATACATTTTCTGTATGTATAAAAAAGGTATGCCTATACAACACAACAGTTTTATTATCTCGGAGTCTGAACACAGTGTAGAAACAGAGATATCCATGTGTGCAAAAGCACCACTGTTTAACTGCAGTTTAATTTGGAACCATGTTGCATAGAAAGACTTTTCAGCATATTGCTGGTGTTTCCACCCTCACTTGAAATGATCACTTTACAGTCATTGCAACTAGCACTGTTGTCATCTTTCTTCATGGAACGAAGCCACGCTTTGGACCATTTCTTCCTCTCCGCCATGACTCCTTCTTGCAAGTTTCCAGCCGTGTAAATGCATGAGTTTGACGTCATTGTTTTGCAGTTGTCAGAAAAGCGTGCTGGCATCGATTAAAGGAACTGATAAGCTTGGAGGCATACGATTATGAGGATGAAAAAGCTGGCATCGATTGTCTGGACTTTTTTGCAGATTATAGACTGTGTTTTTTATGTCTGCTTCTCTTTAGACGTCAAGCCTGACATTTGAGAAGTCTTTTGGTAAATGGGATTTGTAGGAAAACGTGTCTGCAAAAACAAACTGCAAGACTAAAATTGCCTTTTAAAAAAAGAGAGAATTTCTACAAAAAAGAGAGAATTTTTATCACCTCTGTGAATATATTGGTCTGCAGCTAAGAGTATTGAAAACGATCTAGTACCTGGCCAGATTCATAGTCTTGTTTAGTTATTCTTCGATTAAATAGACCCTAGAAACTCTGACAGTTTCTGTGAGGGACTGGTAAAGTTTAGATGAAATATGGTGCAAGAATAACAATAGCAAGAGAGTACTTGCTTTGTTTATGTGGGAAATAACTTTCCTTTGACATAATCCTCTGACATAGGCTTCTCTCATCTCTCTCACACAAGAGTTTCTTCATTTCTGGAGAAGCCTCACCATACCTCACACCCTTTGAGGCACAGAAGTTTTATTTTTTTTTCCATCATCTCCATTTCCTTGTTTCCCCCCTGTACCACTTGTAGTTGAACTCAGCCCCCGTGGTGAACTGCCAGCAGCTTGCTGCTACCACAGAGCACACTGGAAGTCGCTGTCATTTCCAAGCTGCCCAGAAGCAGTAAAAACAAAATCAGTGACAAATACGTTCAAGACTGTTGCACACACGCAGAGTAGTGTGTTACATGGAGGCTAAGTAACAAAGGGTATTTAAGCCTCTGAACGCTGCGTAGCCAGTGCTAATTCTCTGCACATGTGCTGAGTAGTATCCCTCCGGCTCCTCTGCAGTCGTGTTGTGATCCAGATGCAGATACAAAGCTCTGAACTGAGCTGACCTCTCTGTGTCTCAAGGATCTGCATCAGGGACTTACTTAGGGGTGTTACTGGCAAGGAGCAGCGCCGATGACGACGTGCTGTACGGGCTAAAATACGCCACCCACACAAATGGTGACTGTACATCAGTTGTCACGACTGGATAAGGTGGTGATTGAAAAGGACAGTTGTTCTGTCTCTAAATCTCTTTCTCTTTTCTCTGGAGGACATGAAGTGTAGCCCCCCACCCCCACCCCACCTCAGAGGAACCAGTTTCCTGCCATGCCTCCATGCTGAAACCAGATCCCAGCGTTGCTCAGGCCTTGTTTTTCTTGGCAAGAGCCGCACACAGACACTTCCACATAACTGAGGCTCCCCGACCTTTTCTACCCACCATCACTACCTCTCTTTCTTCCCCTCACTCTTTCTCTCCATCTCTTCTCTCATCTTCATAAATTTACAAGGAAACAAAGCCTTTATCTGCTTTCCCCCTAAACCGATTTTCACACTACCAGAGTGTACATGTTTGACAAATAAAGCGATGGCTCACAAAGGCAGAGTGTTGCAAGTTGTGATGAAGATAGATGCTAGACTTGCATGTTTCTCCAGCCATTTTGGGGCTGTAATTTGAGCCCAACTCATTCAGCCAGCACATATTTTACTGACATTTAAACATCTCCAGATGTAATTTGAAAAAGGTCCAAACAAATGCCTCATGAGGCTTTTAAGATGATACTTTTTCTCTCTGTAACAGGCTGATGCATCATGGTTTCGCGATATGTTTTACAGGAAAGTTGCTCTGACTGAAAAAACCCAAAACTCCTCAAAGGCTTGTCTTTGTCGAGCAGGGCAGCATTCCACTGAGATCATGCACAGGATTTTTTCTTTCCTCCAGTTTGGAGCTTCGCTATCCCCTCGGCTTAAATGCGAGTGATGCAAAGTAAGCGTATTGTTTTCCAGCGCAGCTCTGCGGCTTGTGGGAACAGGGTTGTAAAGAGCGTTTGAATGACAGAAGCGTGCACTCTGGTCAGCCTGCTCATTGTCGTCTGCTGTTTACATGCCTTTGGCCCTCACACCACTGCCATGGCCTGAGGCAGTTTAACTGCAAGCCCATGAGTTAGTGCTGTTGAAAAGGTGCTCTGTCCCAGAGCCCAGCGGTGTAAAGGAGCGCTGAGTGTGTATGCTTTTCATGGATGGGTACACAAGCCCCCCCCCCTCCGCCTGTCTACTTGTGTTTGTATGGTTATGTGTGTGTACGCACATATGCAGGTGGGGGTTGGCGGAGTGCTACAACAACAAACTGGACTCATCAGTGACATTAAACAGTCCCATATTTCAGGAAGAAGGCAAACAGAACTGGCTGTTGCTCTGCATTTGCACTTATTACAAGTGCATAGACGCTAGCTGAGCACTTCAAGGAAGCACCCTTCCCAGAAGGACTTTAAATTCAGAATCAAAGTCATTGATGTGAGGTTTAGTTATCTCAGGCTATTAACTCTCCACCTCCCTCTGTCCTTCTTCCCCTCTTACCTACAGCACAGCACAAATGAAACCCATATGACAATCACACAGGCATTGTGAGTTACTGAATCAAAAAATTACCCTTGGATTTCCATCTATTCCTCAATCAACAATTTCCACTGAGGTGCTAGTGTGTTCTAGAGAGATTGGCGGGGGAGACAGAAAGAGGAGTCAAGGCCCTCCTCGGTTGTTCCACATCACCACTCTTCCCACCCCAGCCGATGGCATTATCAAACAATTATAGCTGTTTCAATACACAGGCATGCCTTGTAATGTAGCCGACATACACTGACCACAAGCCCCTTCCATCCCCCCGCCCGCCTTACTGGAGCCATCACGTGTCCGTCCCTCTACTCATTACGCAAGGCTACAGCTGAGCCTCTTCCACCCCCCCCCCTTCTCTGCATTTTTTTGACTGTGCGCCCTAATTTGATTTTGGACTCAGCGGATGTTACAACTTGATCTTTGCACGTCACAGTGTCTTGTTGTTGTTGTTGTTGCGCATTGTAAAATGTTGTTGTTTTCCCAGCTTTCCCATGGCTAGTAATTAGAGGCTTATGATGTGTGGGCTGAAAAAGGGGGGGAGAGGGGTGAGGTGAGTCGAGATGCGATGGTGGGGTTGCAGGGGCTGTCTTCCACTCAAACCCCCCTTATCCCCCCACCCCCGGTGTGCATCCCTCCAGCCAAGGCCATATTAAAAGCCTTTGCAACTTGCATTCAGATTCAATTAAAAGCTCCCCTTTGCGGCCGCGGAGAAACAGCTGCAGAGACTCCACGCTGTCTGTTATCCTCAGTTGTTGTTGAGAAGGTCGCGGCTCGTCTCCCATCGGAGGATTACACCCCCCCACCCCACCTCACCCACCCCCCGCACACATCCAGACACACACAAATTAGACACTGAGAGAGAACAGCTAAAATAGCGCAAGCCAAAACCACATCCAAATGTTTACACGAGAGGCGGAGTCCCTGTTTCATCGCTTCCTTATCACTACGGCATAATAAGGCGCAATTACAGAAAAAGATAGCAAAATGTGGACAACAAGCCAGCAAGACAAGGAAGTGAGTAATAGCTTGTAAACAGATACTCCCCGGCCCGTATTCTTTGATGGAAAGAGACCTGAATGAGCCCGTCCGCAATTATGCCTTATTTGCTGATTTGAATGCTGGTCATACTTTCCACATCTGAAGCTCTGATAAGACATCTCACTATTATCATCACCTCTGCTTGAACTGTTGTTTGCACACGGCAGAATCAGAACAGTTCGTTCGTTGTAGTGTTTTTTTTCTCTTTAATTTTTCTGAGCAAACTCAAAGAAAACTGGCAGTGAAGCCCACCCTCTGTCTGTTTATATATACAGTGGAAATTTAGTTGGTGGTCTAGAACTTAAGAGTACAATGTATACAGTATGTTAAGATTTTGATTTGTAGGTGGGAAGTATGCTTGCAATTTTAAACCACAATTACTCAAAATGAGACACAAGACTTTAAACAACACAAATGTTCTAAAACACATTTATCAGCCTTATACAAAACTTTTCGTAAGAGAAAAATCTTTCATTTCAATTCATTGCTGCACACATTGTGAGTGGGGTACTTAAATCTCGAGAGTTTTGCATGCATCAAGTCAAGTTTAATGTTGGGTGGCCGCGTCCTCCTCCCTGAGAGGTGAGGGGAAATGATAATGCGGTCAGCGAAGGCTTCCACAAGTTACTCGCCGGCTGGCTGCGAGGGCGAGGGCCGGGGCGACGCGTCTCTGATCCAGCCTAAATTTAAACCTGTGGACAGACAAGTCTAGCCAGCGGCCAGCCTCATTCCAGCCGCTGGTCTTCCACGGCATGGAGAGAGAGACGGCCTCAGGCCTTTTAAGTCTGTCCTCCTACTCCTCTCACTCCCCTGCTCTCCTTCCCTTCACTCAACTGTTTTCTCCCTCACTTTTCCTTTAAACTGCTGCTTTGAAATTATACTTTATGACTTAGGCTATGTTCTCCAGCCTCCAGACTCTCCAGAAGTGGGCGAAAAACTGTATATATTAGAGTACCTGGAGCATTGTTGAGGTGAAATCTAATGTGCCCGCGTGATTCACATACTACTCAATCTTTTCAGGACTGTCTTTTGGCTTTGGAAAAACTGTCATTTTAAGTAATTATCCACAACATTTTCCAACAAATACATCTGGCTTCTTTCAGCTGCTGATGGATCTAACACAACAGTGATTCAATTTGTACAAAAGCTGTTTTTGTTTGCTTTCATGAACACCTGGGAGGATGTTTCCTTGAAAAAAAAAAACATCCTCAGGCACTGGAAGTGAGGCATTTTATGGTGTCAGCTGCAGCACAATTGGTTTGGAATACCAGTGAATAAAATACAAAGCAACAACAGTGATTGTCGCCAGGCCTGGTGAAAGAAAAGACCTAGAGAAAATCTAAGTAACAGACATGATAAGATGTACCAAAAAAACCCACCAACGATGCATGTGAAAACTTGACAATAAATCCTCTGACATTAGCAAATGATTTGCAGCTTGTTTCTACATCTAGAATTTTGAGGAAATTGATAGTCATCTGACCTCAAACCATGTAGACAGAGACGTACACGTGGTACAGGTTGGGCTGGACATACTTGTCTGGGGTTATGATAATAGTAGTTTGTTGTTCTGGAAAATGTTGGCTCACTCTCCCAGATGTACTTGCACAGCCTCTCCTTATCTCTCCTCTGAGTGCTTTGGCTCCTCAAATCATGTAAAAGATGGGAGTTTTCAACGTCTCAATGGAAGATTGGAAAAAGTTCAAAAACATACGCAGATGTTCACAGAACAGTCCTGTTATTATGCTACATTTTGTCTACTTGGTTTTATTGCCACACTGAGAATCAGTCTGCCATTTTCGTGATAATGGAAAAAGAGCTTTGAGTGCGTATGCTCACACTCTCGCATGCAGCAGATTGGAGCAGTGTCCCGCATGGCTTGTACCTTCCAGGGCTGAGCTAAGCCGGCGAACCGCATCAGCTGGGAGCTAAACGGACCTCATAAGCCGGACCGCTCCGAGACAAGATATGCTTCAATTCTATCTCCTTCCATCTTCCTTCCCTCCTTCCTTCTATCCGTCCTTCCTTTCATCCCATTCGTTCTGTCCTGTCCTCTCTCTCTCTCTCTCTCTCTCTCTCTCTCTCTCTCTCTCTCTC
>JAVQJD010001873.1:0-30122 GCA_036023655.1 Nannoperca australis
CCTCCTCCATCTCCCTCTATTTTAACATCTGGACCTTCAGTCTTTCCTTTGGGCAGAGAGACATCAATATTTGGCATTTTCATGTGAGGCATCTTGAACTTTCCTCCAGTATCTCCCTCCATTTCAACATCTGGACCTTCGATCTTGCCTTTAGGAAGAGAGATGTCGATGTTGGGCATTTTCATATGAGGCATTTTGAACTTTCCTCCGGTACCTCCCTCTATTTCAACATCTGGACCTTCAATCTTTCCTTTGGGCAGTGAAATATCAACAGAGGGCATGCTGAGATGTGGCATCTTGAATTTTCCACCTTCCCCTTTGAGCTCCACCTCTGGACCTTCAACCTTTCCTTTGGGCAGAGATACGTCAATGTTGGGCATTTTCATGTGAGGCATTTTCAATTTTCCTCCGGTACCTCCCTCTATTTCAACATCTGGACCTTCGATCTTTCCTTTGGGCAGTGAAATATCAACAGAGGGCATGCTAAGATGTGGCATCTTGAATTTTCCACCTTCCCCTTTAAGCTCAACATCTGGACCTTCAATCTTTCCTTTGGGCAGAGAGACATCAATATCTGGCATTTTCATGTGAGGCATCTTGAACTTTCCTCCGGTACCTCCCTCTATTTCAACATCTGGACCTTCGATCTTTCCCTTGGGCAGTGAAATATCAACAGAGGGCATTGTCATATGAGGCATTTTGAATTTCCCACCTTCCCCTTTGAGCTCCACCTCTGGACCTTCGATCTTTCCTTTAGGCAGTGAAATATCAACAGAGGGCATGCTGAGATGTGGCATCTTGAATTTCCCACCTTCCCCTTTAAGCTCAACATCTGGACCTTCAACCTTTCCTTTGGGCAGAGAGACATCAATATCTGGCATTTTCATGTGAGGCATTTTGAATTTTCCTACTCCATCTCCCTCTATTTTAACATCTGGACCTTCAGTCTTTCCTTTGGGCAGAGAGACATCAAAATTTGGCATTTTCATGTGAGGCATCTTGAACTTTCCTCCGGCACCTCCCTCTATTTCAACATCTGGACCTTCAACCTTTCCTTTGGGCAGAGATACGTTGATGTTGGGCATTTTCATGTGAGGCATCTTGAACTTTCCTCCGGTACCTCCCTCTATTTCAACATCTGGACCTTCAATCTTTCCTTTGGGCAGGGAAATATCAACAGAGGGCATGCTGAGATGTGGCATCTTGAATTTTCCACCTTCCCCTTTAAGCTCAACATCTGGACCTTCAATCTTTCCTTTGGGCAGAGAGACATCAATATTTGGCATTTTCATGTGCGGCATCTTGAACTTTCCTCCGGTAGCTCCCTCTATTTCAACATCTGGACCTTCGATCTTTCCTTTGGGCAGTGAAATATCAACAGAGGGCATGCTGAGATGTGGCATCTTGAATTTCCCACCTTCCCCTTTGAACTCCACCTCTGGACCTTCAACCTTTCCTTTAGGAAGAGAAATGTCGATGTTGGGCATTTTCATGTGAGGCATTTTAAACTTTCCCTCTGTACTTCCCTCCATTTCAACTTCTGGGCCTTCAGTCTTTGCTTTTGGCAGTGAAATATCAACTGAAGGCATATTAAAATGCGGCATTGTGAATTTCGCACCTCCTCCCTCAGCTTTTGCTTCCATACTTGGTGTATCAACCTCTGCAGTTTTCAGTTTTGGCAGGTTAATATCAACATGTGGCATTTTGACATTTGGCATTTTCAATTTTCCACCTCCCTCGATTTCAACATCTGATCCCTCTAATTTACCGGTCTTTCCTTTCGGGAGAGATATGTCAATGTTTGGCATTTTCATACCAGGCATTCTGAATTTGCCTCCCTCTCCTTCTACATCAATGTCTGGAGTATCCATTTTTCCAGTTTTTGCTTTTGGCAACGTTATGTCAACATTGGGCATTTTAAAATGAGGCATCTTAAATTTTCCACCTCCATCAACATCTATGTCACTGTCTGGTGCATCAAGATCCCCAGATTTCCCTTTGGGAAGGGAGACATCTATTGATGGCATTGTTATGTGAGGCATTTTGAATTTTCCTTCACCTCCTTTCATTTTCACTTCTGGTCCTTCAATCTTTGGGGACTTTCCTTTTGGCAGGGTTATATCTACATCAGGCATACTGATGTGAGGCATTTTAAATTTCCCTCCCTCTGCATCAACTCCAATGTGACCTTCTTCAATGCCTGCTTTTCCTTTAGGAAGGGACAAGTCAATGTCAGGCATCTTGATGTTTGGCATCTTGAATTTGCCTCCTTGTCCATCAACCTTTGCATCATGCTTTACTTTCGGCAGAGACACATCCAGGTCTATTTTTGGGATGGAAACGTCGATTGTTGGCATTTTAGGAATTTTGAGGTTTCCCTCATAACCTCTGATATCAGCCTCTGAGACATCAACTTCTGCTGTGGGGAGAAGAACCTCAGTCTCTGGTGTTTTTGCTGCTGGCAGGGACAGCTCAACAGAGGGCATCTTGACCTTGGCCTTAGTGTCAAGGTACCCACTTGGTTTACCTAAATCTTTTTCTTTAGAGCTAAATCCTGGCATGGAGAACTTTGGTAGTTTGATAGTGACGTCAGGGGCATGGAAACCACCTTTCCCTTCCATATCTGCTTCCACTTTAGCATTAACTCCTCCCTCTGGTAGCTGACCTTTTGGTGATGATATTTTAAACTTGGGGAATTTAACTTTGTATTTTGATTTATCATCTGGGCTCTCAACATTGATTTCCGGTTTAGAAAGATCAATTTCCCCCTTTTTCACTTTCACATCAGGACAAGATACAGATGAATCCTTTTTGGAAATACCAAATGATGGCATTTTGATTTTAGGTTTTTTCACCTTGACTTTTCCATCCCCATCAAACTCTACTGATGGTGCCCTAATCTCTCCTTCCACATGTGGTGGGCTAAGGGAAATGTCTCCTTTAGGACCTTTTCCTGATATTTGCAAATCACCACTCTTTGACTTTCCCCCAAACCTGGGAAGAGAGAAACTGGGGATTTTGAGGGAAACATCTGGTAGATCAAAGCTGCCCCCTGAAGAAGGCCTGCCTCCCTCTGCTTTCAGAAGCTCCACTTCCACATCGTCACCTTTATGTTTGGCGAGGCCAAAGTCTAGATCCACTTTCGGAGCAGAGATGTCAACTGTTGGTAGCTTGACAGTGGGAAGTTTTAGGGATGCGCCTTGACCACTACCTGTCTCGATTTCAGCACCCTTAACTTTCAGCTTGGATGGATTAATATCTCCTTTGAGACCAGACATCTCCAGATCTCCTGATGCGTCAGGACCACAGGTTTCCACTTTGAGGCTTTTGTCTTTCAGACCAGAAGGAAGGCTGAGGTCAAGATCAAATTTGGGGAGATTTATGTCAAGAGTCGGCATGTGGAGTCCACCACCTTTTTTACCAGATAGGTCAACTTTTGGCACTTCAAACTTTCCCTTTCCAGATGGTCCTTCAATATTGATATCTCCTTCCACTTTTCCCACTGGAACTGAAATGTCAATAGCTGGCATTGGGATCTTTCCTCCCTTCATCTCTGGCCCTTCCACATCAACTTTGGGAAGTCTGAATTTGCCTCCTTTTACCTCAGGGCCCTCAATATTGAGGTCAACTTCAGCCTGTCCTTCAGGAAGTGAAATATCAACACTTGGCATGTTGATTTTTATCCCTTTAGGTTCAGGACCTTCTATATTGACCTGTGGTCCCCTTGCTTTAATCTTAGGAAGTGAGATATCAACCGAGGGCATATGGAACTTGCCTCCCTTTCCAGCATGTCCTTCAATTTTCAGTTCTCCTCCTGCCTTTCCTTTGGGGAGTGAAATATCAATATCTGGCATCTCAATCTTCCCTCCCTTATTGTCTGGGCCTTTCAATAGGACCTTACCCTCTGGGAGACTCACCTTTGGTAAAGACACATCCATTTTTGGCATTTTAAATGTATCCCCCTTCACCTCAGAGCCCTTAACATCAAGGTCACCCTCAACTTTTCCTTTGGGTAGTGAAATGTCAGCAGTTGGCAAGATAAACTTTCTTCCTTTAACATCAGGACCCTCAAGGTTGATATCTACCTCTGGAGACTTCATTTTGGGGAGTGACATGTCACCTTTGACTTGAGGTCCTTTGATTTTAGGAAAAGAGATATCAACCGAGGGCATGTGAAACTTGCCTCCTTTACCACTGTGCCCATCAATGTCAATATCCACATCTGTCTTTCCTTTTGGGAGTGAAATATCTACTGTTGGCATTTCCACATTGCCTTCTGGCAGGTTCATCTTTGGAAGTGAAACGTCAAATTTGGGCATTTTGAATTTACCTCCTTTTACCTCAGGACCCTCAATACTGAAGTCAGCATCAGCCTTTCCTTTGGGAAGTGAAATATCAACAGTCGGGATGTTGACCTTTCCTCCTTTAACATCAAGGCTGATATCTACATTGGGAGATTTTATTTTGGGCAGAGAAACATCAAGTGATGGTTGATTTAGCTTGCCACCTTTAACTTCAGGGCTATCAATATGTATCTCTGGTCCCTTAGCTTTCATTTTAGGGAGAGATATATCAAGTGAGGGCATATGGAACTTTCCTCCTTTGCCAGCATGTCCTTCAATTCCAATTTCTCCTCCTGCTTTTCCTTTGGGGAGTGCAATATAAATCTCTGGCATTTCAATCGTCCCTCCCTTGATGTCTGGGCCTTTGATTTTGACATCGCCCTCTGGGAGACTCACTTTTGGCAATGACACGTCAAATTTTGGCATTTTAAATTTGCCCCCTTTTATGTTTGGGCCTTCAACATTTAGGTCACCCTCAACTTTTCCTTCTGGAAGTGAAATGTCACCTTTAACTTCTGATCCTTCAATATCAACATCAATTCCTTTTGCTTTTATTTTAGGAAGAGAGATATCAACCGAGGGCAAGTGAAACCTCCCTCCTTTACCACCGTGCCCATCAATGTCAACATCCACGGCTGCTTTTCCTTTTGGGAGTGAAATATTAACAGTTGGCATTTCAATTTGTCCTTTTATATCTGGTCCTTCCACATTGGCATCAACCTTTGGGAGACTCACTTTTGGTAAAGAAACATCAAACTTGGGCATTTTGAATTTGCCTCCTTTTCCCTCAGGGCCTTCAACACTTACGCCAACTTCCCCTTTTGCTTTTGGAAGTGAGATGTCAACAGCTGGCATGTTGAATTGTCCAGCTTTAACATCTGGACCCTCAAGGCTGACATCTACCTCAGGATATTTTATTTTAGGTGCTGAAACATCAAGCGATGGCGTGTTTAACTTTCCACCTTTAACTTCAGGGCTATCAATATGTATCTCTGGTCCCTTAGCTTTCATTTTAGGAAGAGAGATATCAAGTGAGGGCATATGGAACTTTCCTCCTTTGCCAGCATGTCCTTCAATTCCAATTTCTCCTCCTGCTTTTCCTTTGGGGAGTGCAATATCAGTCTCTGGCATTTCAATCGTCCCTCCCTTGATGTCTGGGCCTTTTATTTTGACATTGCCCTCTGGGAGACTCACTTTTGGCAATGACACGTCAAATTTGGGCATTTTAAATTTCCCTCCTTTTATGTTTGGGCCTTTAACATCTAGGTCACCCTCAACCTTTCCTTCTGGGAGTGAAAGGTCAACAGCTGGCAAGTTAAAATTTCCCCCTTTAACTTCAGGACCCTTGAGGCTGATATCTACCTCTGGAGACTTAATTTTAGGGAGTGATATGTCACCTTTAAGTTCAGGTCCTTCAATATCAACATCAGCTCCCTTTGCTTTTATTTTAGGAAGAGAGTTATCAACCGAGGGCATGTGAAACCTGCCTCCTTTACCACCGTGCCCATCAATGTCAATATCCACGTCTGCTTTTCCTTTTGGGAGTGAAATATCTACTGTTGGCATTTCCACATTGCCCTCTGGCAGGTTCATCGTTGGAAGTGAAACGTCAAATTTGGGCATTTTTCCTCCCTTAGGTGCAGGACCTTCTATGTTGACCTCTGGTCCCTTAACTTTCATTTTAGGAAGAGAGATATCAAGCGAAGGCATATGGAACTTTCCTCCTTTGCCAGCATGTCCCTTTCCAATTTCAATTTCTCCTCCTGCTTTTCCTTTAGGGGGTGAAATATCAATATCTGGCATCTCAATCTTTCTGCCCTTGATCTCAGGCCCTTTAAATTTGACATCCCCCTCTGGAAGATTTACTGTTGGTAATGGTAACGAGAGGTCAAATTTAGGCATTTTAATCTTTTCTCCTTTGCCCTCAGGACCTTCAACACTTACGCCAACTTCACCTTTTGCTTTTGGAAGTGAAATGTCAACAGCTGGCATGTTGAAATGTCCACCTTTAACATCTGGACCCTCAAGGCTGAAATCTACCTCAGGCGATTTTATTTTAGGTGCTGAAACATCAAGTGATGGCATATTGAACTTTCCTCTTTGAACGTCAGGCCCTTCAATATCAACACTGACTTCCTTAGCTTTTATTTTAGGAAGCGTGATATCGATTGAAGGCATGTGAAACTTGCCTCCTTTAACCCCATGTCCTTCAATGTCAGCATCTCCCTCTAATTTTCCTTTTGGAATTGAAATATCAACAGTCGGCATTTCCATTTTTCCTTTAATCTCAGGTCCCTCTACTTTTAAGTCGCCTTCTGGCAGGTTGATTTTTGGAAGTGAAATGTCAAGTTTTGGCATTTTGAATGTATCTGTTCCCCCTGCAGGACGGTCAACATTTATGCCACCTTTGACTTTTCCTTTAGGAAATCCAATTCCATAAGATGGTATTTCAATATTCCCATCTTTTCCAGAGTGAATGTCAATTTCAATATCTCCCTGTGCTTTTCCTTCAGGAAGTGAGAGGTCAATTTTCGGCATTTGAAACTTCCCAACTTTAACTTTTGGCCCTTGAAAATTCACATTTCCTTCAGGGAATTTTACTGAAGGGAGGGCGATGTCTGCATCGCCTTCTCTTCCTTCACCTTCGACAGTGATATCACCTTCTAATGTTCCTTTGGGGGGTGAGAATTCAATAGTTGGCATTTTAATTTCCCCACCTTTGATTTGTGGTCCTTCTATGTTGACGTCACCTTGTTTTGATTTTATTTTAGGGAGAGAAACATCAATTGAGGGTATATGAAAATGTCCTCCTTCACCTTTAGTTTGTCCATCACCCTCTACTTTCCCCTTTGGAAGCAAGACATCAACTGAGGGTCCCTCAAGGCCAATATTTCCTTTGGGCATCTTTGTCTTTGGTAGTGATACATCAAATGTAGGCATCTTAAACTTGCCTCCTTTTCCTGTGGGTCCTTCAATATCTATCTTACCCTCTGCTTTTATTTGCCCTCCTTTAAGCTCACTTCCCTTTAGGTCTAAATCTGCCTCAAGTGTTTTAAGCTTAAGCTCATGACCTTCAGTGTCACCTCCCTGTGTTTTGATCTTTGGTAGTGACAAATCAATAGAAGGCATCTGGAACTTTCCTTCTTTGGCTTCAGGACCTTTGATCTTTACCTCCCCCTCTGGTGATTTCATTGCAGGAAGAGAGATGTCAAGAGATGGCATCTTGAACTTGGCTCCGCTACCACCACTGCCCTCGAGCTCCATGTTGCCCTCCACGTTTGCCTTGGGAAGTGAAAAGTCAACGTTTGGAAGTTCAGGACATTCAGGCTTCAAGTCTCCTTCAGGTAGCTTGATTTTTGGAAGAGAAATGTCTACAGAGGGCATGGTTAATTTGCCTCCTTTTACTTTGCCGCCATCAATGTTGAAATCTCCCTCTATGTTTCCTTGAGGAACAGAGATATCAACAGTAGGTATCTTGATCTTTCCAATAGAGGGCATCTGGATCTTACCTCCAGCCTCAATCTTGGGCTCCTCTATGTTCACATGACCCTCTGGTTGTTTCAGCTTCGGTAGAGAAACATCAAAGGTAGGCATTTTGAACTTTCCTCCCTTCCCAGCACGTCCTTCTACTTCAACGTCTCCTTCCATTTTGCCCTTGGGCAGAGAAATGTCAACTGTGGGTATTTCAAATATACCACCTTTCACTTCGGGGCCTTTGACATCGACTTCCACCTCACCTGTCTTCATTTTAGGGAGGGAGATGTCAAATGAGGGTAACTGAAATTTTCCTCCTGCTTCAATATCAGTGGTTCCTGCTTTGCCTTTGGGAAGGGTCAGGTCTACTTTGGGTAACTTGAAGCTCTCTTCCACCTCTTGCCCTTTTATATTTACTTGTCCTTCTGGTGACTTATGTTTTGGGAAAGATATGTCAAAATCAGGCATTTTGAACTTCCCATCTCCACCAACGTAATAGTCCATATCCAATTCTTCACCCTCTGTTTTGACGTTTGGGAGAGAGATGCCAAAAGATGGTAGATTGAATTTCCCTCCACCTTCTGGACCTTCAATATCCACATTGGATGATCCCATCTTTGGTAATGAGACATCAACCTTTGGCATGGAGATTGTGGGCCCTTTAATGGTGCCCTCCACCTCATCAGGGATTCTGTGTCTGGTGTCCAATTCCAAATCAACATCAGGCACAGAGATGTCGATGGCAGGCATTTTGATTGCTGTCTTGCCAGCTCCTCTGTACTCTGGGAGTGAGGCGTCAATGTCAGACTTTCCCTTCACTTTTGGTAAAGAAATATCAACAGAAGGCATTTGGATAGATGCAGCTTTTCCTGAGAGATCGCTTTCCTTTGGTTTGGTGATATTTGCTTCAGGGAGACCAATCTCACCACCTCCTTTGATTTCTACTTTTGGAGGTATTATGTCAATGTGAGGCACTTTCATCCCTTTGGTTTTTACCTTGACGTCACCATCTATTTCATCCGAATGACGTGAGAGTCTAACTTTGGGCAGTTTCAACTTTGGCATTCTTAGCTTTGCATCTCCTTTGCCTACGTCTACATCAACCTTTCCCACAGCTGCCTGTGCATCAAGTCCTCCTTTGATGTTGATTTTAGGATCTTTGATTTCTGCCTTTTCCTTCACAGCAGGCAAAGATGCCTCAGTTTTTCCTGAAGGGAGTGCAAACTCAACATCAGGTGCGTTAATGTTAACCCCTTCCTTCTCCACATTTATGTCTTTATCACCAGTAAAACTGAACTCCACTGATGGTGGCTGGATGTTCACACTTGGGGGCTTCAGCTCCACAGATCCAGTTTCAAAAGCTGAGGCCGACTTTGTGTGTTTGCTCTTAGGAAAGGTGATTCCAAACTTGTGTCCTTTTCCTTTGGTTTTCAGTTTAGCTCCAGGTATCTCAGATGGACAGATATTCACCGGTCCTTCTAATTGTCCTGTTTCCACTTTTCCTCCAACATAGCTCTTTGTTTTCAAGCGGGGAAACCTGGGAGAATCGTGTAAAGAAACGAAGTAAAGAAGAAGAACAGGACATTGTAATATAGCCAAGATGCAGCAAATATTGTAAAGAAAGAAAACATGCTTTTCAGACAATCCTTTGGTTTCTTTGCAACACAGTCAGTAATAGTATTGTATTACATGATTCTTTAGAACTACCATCAACACAGACCTCGTAAATGTGACAATTTCCACATGAAAAGCAAACACAAAGGCCAACCTGATCTTCCTCTTTGCCTTCCCCATGGTTGCTGCTCCTCCTGCTTCAACCTTCATGCTCCTCTGTTTGAATTTGGGGAGACAAAACTCCACATCCACGTCACTCATCTCCAGCCTGGGTGGCGTTCCCTCTATCACCAGCTCCTCTCTGCGCTTCTCTTTCAGCCTTTTCAGACCAAAACGACCACCTCTCTTCTTCTTGGTCTTGAACGGCTTGGAGCCCTTCACACTCTGAAATACAAACAAACACACACGAATGACAAGAGTGTCAGTCGACAACATTTGAAGGCCTGCAAATTGAGTGACACTTTCTGTTGTGGCACTGGCTGGTTGACCGATTTAACAACTAACACTACAAATTTGTTTTAATTCTAATTTGAGGCTCTAAAAGATTGGACTAAATGCTTATGTAACAAAGAACCCAGAATTTTAGCTATAATATAATTTGAAAGTCAACAAAAACCCAATTAAGGTCTTTGGGCTTTAAATAATCTATTTATCAAAGCCTGATTATAATAACCTAAAAAATGCGACTTTATTTAAAACTACACAATTTAGTTGAGAGGCTGTATACCACATAATATACAAAATATAATTGATTACCAGTTTGGCCACCTTGGCTGTAGGACCTTTGACCTCCACACTGGGAACTCGAGGCCGCACGCTGACCTCTGCTCCCGGGACGGTCCTCAACAGCTGGAAGCTGACCTTGTATGGCTCCGCACACTGAAGGATCTTCAGAGCATCTTCATACTTCACATTGTCGAAGTAGACCTTGGCACTCAGCAGCTGGTCACCTTCACACAGAGAACATTTTGAATTCATGTGTCCACTGTCTAAACCTGAAAAGGTGACAGAAGCTGCTCTTTTTCTATTCAACAGGTTTGCACTTGTAAATGTATAAAACATTTTTCACACCCTCTATGAATACAATTGTTACAGCTTTCATTTATAGGGTTGAAAATGGTACTTAATATCAAACAATGCTATATGGATGAACAAAGCATCAGTGGTTCATAAACCAAGGACACACTTTCATTATGGCTCAGAGTTTGCAGTTTACATGTTTTCATTTGATTTCTTGTTTGGACTGACTATGTTTCCTAAAAGTGCCCCCTAAATGAGTCATGAGTGACCGCAGGTACCTTCCTGTAGACTGAGATGTTTAGCAGCTGGTGAGTCTTTGAGGACATCTTTAACAAAGATCCCTCTCTGGCCTCCGCCAGTCACACTGTAGCCGCTGGCTCCGGCCTCCGCCTCCGTCTCCACCACAATTTCCAGCAACTTAGATGCTTCCTCCCCACTCTGAAACACACACACACACACACACACACACACACACACACACACACACACACACACACACACACACACACAAACACACAAACACACACACACAACTTTTAATAAATCTAGCACAAGGTACATTTAATCTAAACATTTAATCTCCATTTTGTTTTGGTCTCTCACTATTAATCTTGGTTAGATTGATCTCAAACTGAGTTACAAAGAAGGCTGTAGTCGTAGCAGTAATACTTTAGATTTGTACTTTAAGATGCAAACCTTAATTTTCCACGTTGTAAAAAAGTGACAAACTGACCAGGATAACTTGAAAAAATATATTATGTATTTAACCAAAGGTATTATCAACCAAGGACTAGTACGAATAGACAACTGGGTCAACCAATGTGCAAAATTGCAGCTAAAGGCAGGCATCCCATAAGAAACAGAGTTCTTCTGTCTTGTATTTCAGTTTCCTCTCTCCTGGGCGGATAAAAAAATGCGCGAGGGCTTCAGCACAGTTTTATATCTAGTTTTACTTGCTTGAGTGAGTGCAGAATTTACTGTACAGTTATTTTTCACTTCACACTTTACTTCTGAATCCATTTTATCCATTAAGCTGTCACGGAGGAAAGGTCACTCTATTCTTGGAATACTGCCACTTTTCCAGTGACTGACCACAGGAAATAACTTAAACGTAAAGGAAAAAGGGAATCATGAACTTCATCAACCATCGGAGGGACTTTGTGTGCATCGTCAAGCAATAATGCAATAAAAATATTTCAGCCTATAAAGTGCCATTAACAGCGTTCATCAGACTGTTCCTCACTGTCTGGTCGTCTGTGGGCTCTGAGTCCATCTCTGGTTGGGCCAGTTGGCAGGTCGACTCTCTCAGGTGACTTCTCTTCTGACTCAACACCTGCTTCAGCTCTGCATGGAGCTTCTCCTTCTGCACCTGCAGGTGAAGAGCATGCAGGGTCAGGTGATCTGTGATGCAGGTGGATGTCATGATGCCAAAACAACACAAAATCAACCAAACTACTGGTAAAGAAGTGTTGTTTATTTATTTACTACCAAGTATTACCAATAATTATTTGGGTTTAGTGCTTTGAATCTGTTATTATTTCTCCACTAATGTTTCTTGATTAAGTACACAGCTGGTCAATCTTAGAGGATTATTATTATTAAAATAATAGTATTAATAATTAATAATAATATTTGTTAACTGTTGTTTTGTTCTTCTTCTTTCCTACTGTTATGCAACATAATAACTTGTTCCCTGTTAATTAGATAATTATACAAAAGAAAATGCTAAAATCTGTCAATTTAATTTTCAAAAGTCAAAATGTCCACAACATTTAATGATGGCATTCAGGCAACCATGTAATCAATAGTATCACACTATGATGGTGATGGTGTTTAATATAAACAGGAAATGTGTATATTAATAGAACAGATCTGTTTCACGGTGTAACTGAGGATAAAACAGCTTCGTCAGCTGCACTGACGTTGAAACCAGCAGGCGTCACTGTCTCGCGACAAGCTTTGTTTCACAAAATCTTTTAAAGTGCTAACGTGCTACTTTTTCAGTGCCTGAATGCATGAAGTGTTTACAGTCGCGACACCTGCGGCTGGTTTCAGAGCTGCCACGTTCAGATGTTTTTTGTTGTGGACTTTGCGTGCAGCAGCTGGCGGTCACCTGCTGCCTGCGTGAAAAGGCCACGACTGGCATCTGGTGCTGAGCGGGGAGAAATGAAAGGTTGTTTATGTGGCGGACAATGACCTCAGCAGATCGGGCCTGGACTATTGTGATCCAGTTTGTATGGGCCTGGTGGCTGCAGGGGTCATGAAGTGAGTCACAATGCTGCAAGTATATCCGAGGAACAACATAGTTCATAAAGATTTCAACATTTTCTGTATGCGACTGAGTCCTGAGGTCAATGTCACAACGACTCTACTCCTTCCAAACTAAATCACAATGACAAAACATAGCTTTTGTTGGTTTGTTTGTCAGAATTAAAGAAACAGTTTGAAATATATTCACTTCCTTGCTGAGAGTTAGATGAGAGATAGATACCACTCATACTGACACGTCAAATATAAAGAAACCCCATATAACAGCTAGCCTGGCTCTGTCCACAGGCGACACAATCCACCGACCAGCAGCACTAAAGCTCATCAGTTAACATGTTATATGTTGTTTGTTTAATATGTACAAAAATCTAAGTGTAAAGTCGACACGTTGTGGTGTTATGGGGAGTTATGTGGTGAACTGTTTCCTGGCCGGGAGCCGTGACTTCCTGGAGTCTTGTCAAAAAGCTAAGCTAAGCTAACCGGCTGCTGGCTGTGGCTTCATATGTAATGCACAAATATGAGAGTGACATCGATCTTCTCATCTAAGTCTCAGCAAGAAATTTAGATGAGTCACACTAACTAGCTCACAGCGTCGTTCCTTTCTCTTTTCTTTTTGTAGGCGACATTCGATCATGGAATTCTTCTTCCTGAGACGTTGGTGCATTTCTAAACACCTTTATCAAGAGACTTTAACAAACCTGAAGATGCATGTATGTTTCAAAGGGTTCCCATCGTTTGTATATGTTAGTAGTGTTTTAATGCAGGTGTGTGTGTGTGTGTCTCACCACTCTCTCAGGGCTCTCCTGTTCGTCTGTGGAGCCGCTGTGGTGAGGGTTGCGTTGTGGGGCGGAGGGGGATCTGTTAGAGGGGGGCGACCGCCTCTTGTCTTTTACCTGAACACACAGTAGCAGACAGTGTAAAGTCACTTTGTAATGTTCACACAGCAGCAGCACACCTTTACTATTATTATTATTACTACCAGATTTTTTTTGTAATATATGTATATTTTATTTACTTGACTGCAGGAGAGGTTTTTAGTTTAGAATCAAACTGAACTGATTCTGTTTTTGTTATGTTTTACCTTTACCCTCCTGGAAGAAACATATCTCCTTCCTCGTTTCATAAACTTTCACACAGTTATTCTTGGAAAAACATCCTGTTTAGCACTTCACCTGTTGTTGGCCTGCTGTGACCTCTGACACACTGAGAGCTGAAATCCTAAAATAACTAGATTTATATTGTTATAATTATTCCTTTTTTGCTTTCAGATGAAGATTCAAATATCTCTTCCTCTTTTTTTATCCTTTCTTACAAGCTGGATCAGCTACTGTGTGAAAATCAATAAAAACACACATACTTTAATAATGTACGAGCATTATTGCTTAATGTTGCTCGAGCAAACACTAAAACATGAAGCCTGAATGATTTAATACCCTGTATATGAGGCTAAGCACATCATCTATAATATACCACTATAACATTCAAGCCTCTTCACAAAGTGTAATAATGCAACTACATTTTAGACACATTAGATTAGAGCAGCGTAACGTCCTGCAGCAACAAACAGTAACATCTGTCGCCACTCATTTCAGTCACATAAAACAATCGCCCCACTGACTTAAAGTGTGTGTGATTCTACTGAAGGACAGATGGTACTTTTAAAAAGGATTGAGAACACAAATAAAACATGTAGAATCTCCTTCTACGTCCTACACTGATGTTATAGTTTGTCATGCTGATCATTATTCCGTTTTTTCTTTAACATTTCAGCTGCTCACTCTGGTGTTACAGCTCTCACTAAACATTAATGATGCAGTGGAAGAAGGAGGTCTTTGCTTACGGCTGGATCTCTGGTCTGGCTGAACACATGGCTGTCGTCTGGGTCTCTGTCAGAGTCTGAAACATAAAAACCAAAAACATCAACAACTGTTTTATATCTCTATATAGTGCTAAACCATAAGAGGAGTTATCTCAGGGCACTTTCCATAAAGAGCAGGTCTTTAAAATATTATTTACAGAGAGGCAGAACCAGACGTCATTTCAAGCTGAGCCCACAGTAAAATATCTGAAGCAGAAGTTGAAAGCACTTTTAGAAGTATATCAGTCACTCTATATGAAAACTTTTGATTAAGCAGTTGTCAGTTAATGTAAATTGGTTAAATTAAGAGGAAACTTTAAGAAATAAAGTACAGTATCTGAGTATCTTCTTAATCAATGGTTTAAATATAAACTTCGAGATTAACTGGATGCATTTAACTGTGGGCTCATCTTAAAGTGGCATCATGTGTGCACACCTACTGTATATCATTAAAGAAAGAAATAGAAAGTTACGAGTGAGCGAGGATGAGTTTCTGTTTCAGCACTGACACTTAAGTTTCTGAAATTCTGACCTGCAACAGTAAAAGTTCAATTAAATCAGATAAATAGAAATAGAAGTTGTTTCAGTGGACATTTCATACATAAAGCACTGTCCTTGTGCAGGATGTCACTACTGACATGCCATTAAAACAGGACTGTATCATATGACAGTAAATTAGGTTCTTAAGAAAGTGCAGCATCAGGTGTTCGTGTCGGACACGTGGATTTTACGTGTCTGTCATAGTGACACGGCCGGCAGTCTGAAGCTCCTGGTATGGCAGTCTTGAGATTCTTTCCGTGGTCTTGGTAAAGTCTCTGCCCCGGCTACCCGAGACCAAACCATCCAAACTCTCCCCACTCTCCACTCAGTCACTTTAAACAATGGTACAACTCCTCCACAGGCCCAAAACATCCTGAGAGCAGCGACTAAACTATATGAACACCACTATAAAATAAAGACTTTGTAAGGATTTAATATGTCGACCAAATGTGCCTTTTAGGGTTAAAGTCCAGCTGAATGTCACTCCCAGAAAAAAAGAAAGAGAAAGAGCAGGATAGTCATATATAGAGAAAGTGTTTGGGTCTTAAGAGCATAAAGAAGAGAATGAAATAGCTGCAAACACCAGCAGCAGCATCCACAGCGGTCCGCCATGTCTTGAAGGAAATGTCAGCTGATTAAAGTGACGCCAGGAGCCAAATCGTTTCACTCAAAGAGAGCCAAGAAAGACAGAAAGCCAGACCGCTGCTGCAGACATGTTTTAACTTGTTGCTCTGCTTTGAATAATCATTTGTAAAGTTCAAATATCTCGTTACAATCTGCTCCTCCTCCTTCATTTAAACTCCAGAATCTATGAATAGAAGTTGAACGTTGGACGACAGGTGTTTCCTGCTGTAAAGTCCATTCTCAGCATGAGTTCTCTGCAGGCTTCAGGTTTCCACACCAGACTTCTGCAGGTTGAATACTGAACCGGGATTGGCTGCTTCCCAACAATTTGTGATGTCACAAATCACGCTCGTAGGCCCCGCCCCTGAAAGTCAGACTTTCAATTAGCACATAGAAACTTCCCACTCTGAGCAGATGAACGTGAGAACATCTTGTGCACAGTGAAGCTCAGACATTCAGCAGTAGGAACTAGAACAACGTGTTTCTGAGCGGAGGGGAACTTTAGGTTTAGCAGCAACTTCACAGTCTGCATTCACTGACTGGAGTCACTGATTTCACTGAAGAGTTCGCTGAATGTGTAGAAACTCCTCTCTGTCTCCATCAGCAGCACATCTTTGCTGGTTTTGGAATCACTATCCCCTTTTTGTCGCTGTGGCCCCCCAGCGATCTCATTCCTCACAGCCCTGCCTTCATGTGATCATGTTGTTGAACTGCCTTAGCTTAGCTGTGTGTGTGTGTGTGTGTGTGTGTGTGTGTGTGTATATGTGTAGAGCGTCGGCGTGGATGTCGTGCCTGTTTGGGTGGGTTGGAGGTATCTGGTTTCCAGGAGGTCACAGGAACACATAACACACATTCAGAGCTGCCCAGCCGTCAATGTATCAGCCACAGAGGAGCAGCGACAGGTTCTGGAGAGACAGACCCTTTATTCATGAAGTGATGAGAACCGAGACATCAAATCCATCCCTGACTGACCCTGCTGCTGCTCCAGTGATAATGAGATATAATTACACATAACACAGTGGTCCCCACTATGTTAACGCTTTTATTCTGTGAAGGTTTGATGTCATTATTAGACAATACTATAAAATAAGATCTTAATCTACTTCTGGACTCCAGAACTGGATGTTTTACTCTCGAATCTACAAATGAAAAGTGGTGTTATTGATGGTGCTTGTGCTTTATAATGAAGAATCAGATTCTGGTGCATGGTGATTCGAATCATTTTAAACACTGAATCTTACTAAAGTTTAGATATTTTAAGTGACAGTTTGTATTGGCTGGCAAATTCAGTTTGGTTACACACTCCGTCTCAGACAGAGATGTCGAGATCAAGGCTCTCTAACCATTATGTTTGAGCTGAGTGACTGAAAACGTATCAGCAGCAGCAACAGGTGCAAGGACCTGAATGTGGCAGTCAAGGGTACAAATGAGCCGTCGCTGCTGCTGCGATTCATTAATCCACAGCAGAGACACTGCTGCTCATTTGGTATCTAGACAAAGTCATCTTGTTGGTTATCAGAGTTTCCTGAGCTCTGGGTTTATCAACTGTGGTCACACCTCCGGAGGAAAACAGAATCTGTCACTTTAAGTAAAGATTTCGAGCCACAGTTAGACTTGTGTGTCTGTGTGACAGACAGACTGCAGCAGGTGGAGGAGGTGGCACTCCCCGGGCGGAGCAGAGGAATGGAGGAGCTGGTGAAGATTTGAAATGCCTCACAGCCCTGTCTTATTATAGATCAGACTCACACATCTGCAGGCCCGATGACCCCCACTCTCCTGCATATGTAGGTACAGAGCAGTGAAGTGGACCCAAAATCCCAAATTCCTGAATAACTACTGGATCTATCTCAACTTGTTGTTGTGTGGGCAGGAAAAGCTGGTTAGTTCAAAAATATCAGTGCTGTAACTTAGCCAAACCTTTATTGTACCCACATTTGTGAATAACAAATCTATTATTGTTTATCTGTTGCAGGGCAGACTGTATTAAATGTCTTCTTTAATACATTTGTGCTTTGATATATTGGTCCTAAACATACTAAATCCCAGTCCCAGTAAAAGAGCATCGACTGCCCTGAAAGTCGGTTACCCTTCAGTTGAATCAGTTGATTCTTCAAGTTAGTTTTTTGCCAGTGGGACATTTTGCTCGTTAGCTTATTGAAGTAGCATTTGCATTTGCTCGGAGGGCTAACTTGACTTTTGTACAAAATGACGTGAATGTCGCTGGCACCCTGAACGTCCCGCCGAACCCCGTTCAAAAACCTAACAGTTCAATTATTTTTAATTAAGTTAAGTTAATTATTCCGTTATCTCAAGAAAACAAGCGTTGTTATTTTATGATAACGAGATAATCAACCCGTTATCAAGAGACAACAAAGCACCCCGTTTTTAGCCTGCTTATAATGTTTATCAGAGATCAGGGGAGCCTGTAGGAACTGTTTAAATGCCAGACCAACACACACACAGCTGTGGAGTGACTGAATGCAAATGTAGGTGCTTAACAGTGCAGGTAGTGCTAATGTAAAGTGATTAAAATCTAAAAACAGTGCAAGAATAATGAATACAATAAAATACTATTAGAGATATTAAACATATCCTGTGCAGATTGTTATTTACGGAGGACACCTTGAGGCAGATGAACTCGTTATCCCCAGAAAACGAGCTTTGTTCTCTCGAGATCACAGCATTAAAAATATATTTGCAAGCTCGGCATACAAACATTTTTAAATGTTTGTATCGAACAGCCAAATCCAATTCCACTGACTGAGTTCTGAGTCGGTACCGGCGTACAACAATCAGCCTTCAGAGATGTGTAGCTGTGCCATGAAGAAAAGCCCATGGGGCTTGTAAAGGAAGCAAAAAGAAATGAAAGAATAACAAGTAAACACGTGCTTCCTCAGGTTGTCAACTTGTTTCTATAGTTGCAGCAGCACAGATCAATATTAAAGACACACGCTCACACATCCCGTCACAGATGAACACGCAGGCCCCGAAATCTGATCAAAGAGCTTTGTACCGTGCACAAACGTAACAGCCGAGTCAAGATGACAAAATATCCAGAAGGCTAGGAGCTACACGCTCCTACACTTTTCAAACAAATGAAATGTCACGTTATTTTCTAGAGATTCTGTCCATGAATTAGAAGTAATAAAGTTAGAGTACTGGTAATATGATCCAGCGTGTAAAGCCTCTCAGTTCTTGCTGCCTGACTGCTCTAAACGTTGAGCTCTGAATGTGAAGATCAGAGAACAAACCAGGAAGCTAAAGAGCTTGTTGGTGCTGTCAGCCACTCTGCAGTTTGTCTAACCGGAGCTGGATTAAGTTGTCTCCAGTGATAACGCAGGCGGGATTGTTGGTGAAGTCACAGCGTGGAAAAGACAGCTTCAACACGGCCTGACTGCAACTTTCAGCAGAGTTTGAGCAGAAGGCTTAGTCACAAAAAATAAGTAATGCCTTCTTACTTTCTCATCATCATTCTGTGATTGGACAAAGAATTAAGATTATTTACATATTCACATCGAGAAGCTGCGACCGGCTGCAACATTTCTCTCTTAATGTTGGTTAGTGAGGAGAACCAGGAGTCGCTGAAGTGATGAACCTGCAGAGAGTTATCACCTGAATCTGCAGCTCCTCTCGCCTTCATGGAGCTGTAAAGTTTCAGCCCATTGTTTAGGTTTCCAGCAGCAGCAGACAGCTGATTTAAACACACTGTAGACTGGTCTGTAACATCAGACCACAAAATCAAGAAAGGTCAATTCTCCAAAACTCTGAATTACTCAAAGTTTTACTGCCAATGACTTTAAAACCAATATCTGCACCTGGCAACTGCAGTGTAGTCAACTACAGCACTTGGTTAAGGGTTGTTGTTACCGTTTACAGGTGATGGGATGCAAACGCACCACACGCCCATCCACCACCCAACTTCTACACCCTCACTTTCCACCTCACTTTGTTTGTGCATGGTCACACTCTTCATACACACACACACACACACACACACCTGCCCTGTTTCTGTAGCAGTATAGCAAAGCTACGTCATCAACTGCAAGAAGCCACTTAGTTCAATCTAAGAGTTGTTTTCTGGTGAGGACAGTGTCTTTAAAAGCACAGCTGATGGCTGTGACCCCCTCAGACCGGTGCAGACATCTGAATGTGAGCTGAACAGATTTTATTGTCCTGCACTGTCCTGCTCTGACTTACAGCGGCAGCCCTGTGAAAGTGACCCTGCACCTCTAATCCTGCTCAGAGGCTGCTGTAAGCCCATTAGAGATGGACAAGTTAATGATGTTACAGTTGGCTCAGTGATGGCAGGACTCGAGCATCAGGTGTCCGCCCAAAGAAAACAACCACTCATTTGCCCTTTAAAAAGCTGATAACATTTCTTTGACATAACACACTGCAGCAGTGATGCTGCACACGAGGAACAGCTGCGGATGTGAGTTTGTGATGTGTATGTGTATTTGTAGACTGAGCTACTATCAGCAGAGGCCAGATATCCACAAGAACAGGTTTTCTTCTCATGTACTTGCTTAAGATCAGACACACGGAGGAAATACCGCAACACTTTTTCATGATTGGTGGCAGCCTGAGCACGTAACACAAACCAATCACAAGACCACAGGAGGGAAACTGCTTCCACTCCATTCACATGCAAATCAATATGGAGAAATCAATAAGAAAAGATCAATTGGGTTTCCAAAAAACAGAATGAGAGCATCACAATGATCTTTAAAGAGCAACATCCAACAATGGATTGGTTTAAACAACACAGGCACTGATTGGACGGAGAGGAAAAGAGAACCAGCCAAACAACAGAGGAATAAAGGCAACCTGTGAGGAAGTGGAAGGACGTGGTATTCAGATTGCTGCAATGTAAAGACGTTAAAAATGAACAACATGAACTCTGCACAAACACAAGAGAGACGTTTCAGTGTGTTTGTTTGTGAGCGGGAGACTTCTTCTACACCAACATAAATAAATACCAGACACATGTTGGAGAGTCAACCAATGGACAGATAGATTACAGTTAAAGATGCTGCAGACGCTCTGGTTTCTCCGTCCTCCAACACACAGTGAAGGTGAAAACAATGTCACTTCTGCCAACAGGTTTAATGAAGGTTGTTTACTAGTAACTGCAGCGTTATACACAGTGAACTGTTTCTACTGAGGTCTGTGTACGTTCCAAACTAACAAGGACATTGTTTTAAAGATGCTCCACTGGTTTGATTTTACAGATAAAGGTCAGTTTACTTGCCTGTGAAAACAGTTGTATAGTGTAGTTTGGAGGTTTTTAATAGAAAGCTTGTGTTATTATAACAGCATGTGCTGTTGGATGCTTCATGGGAAATGTAGGACTTTGTGTTTTTGACAACTAGTTTTTCAGTCTTTCAGTTTTTTGTCTCTTGTACGTCCAACAACTTTATGGAAGTGCAGCCCTAAATCACCGGAGTACCCCTGGAAACGAAATGTTTCCACCCTGCATCTCAAAAAGAGTCATTTCATATTTTAAGTTATATTAGGCTTTATAATGGTCAAAATATCTACTGAGTCCACTGTAGCACCGTGTCACTTTCAGGAAACAAATCCGATATTTACATTTATATATTTATTTTTTGCTCCAAGCCTCACCACTCAGTGCTACCTGACAAAAGTGCCACAAGGCTGCAGGTGCATGCAGTTACACACAGGTGCATAGCACATGATCATTTTCTTTTATTTTATTTTGAGAGACATAGAGAGAAAGAGCAGATTAGGTACACAAGTACTCCCTGAAGATGTAAGTCTTCAGGTGATGTGTGAAGACGGATTCTTATGACTGAGTAGAGTTTGGTATCTCGAGGAAGCACACAGGAGAACAGTTTGGATTGAGATTTCCTGCCTCGCTGTGACAATAGGAAAAGCTGTCCAGTAACAAAAGTGTAAATCATGTTTCTGCTGATAGCAAAGCAATCACAGATCCACCATCAGGGATGAAGGTAAGAAAATATAAAAAAGTTAGTTTATCACTTCTGCTGCTGCCAGAAGATCCAAAAAGAATATGCTGGGAACTGAATATTTACTTCTCAAACATTCCTGTCTTCTGTCTGTCAACAGAGCTGCTACAGCGCCCACTGCACCACCTCTTACAGTCGGAAACTGGTGTTAAGGAGGAGGATTTAAGCACATTATAATAACTGGATGGATAAAGTGTGCCGCCCCACTTCACTCCCACTGTGGCCATCCGAGCTGAACATTTAGGACGCTTTGAGCCACTTTAGATAAAAGCATCCAACTAACAGCATAATGTCCAAACCCCTTCAAGATCAGGGAAATAAAAGCCAACAAGACACACCCGGTGGCGTAAACCAAGTGGACAGGAAATGCCTCTGTGTAAACAGGAAACAGAGATTTTTGACAGATACACTTGGCACATGGTGAGAGACACATGGCTCTGATTTGAGGATAACAATGAACTGTGTTTCTCAGTTTTCAAATGAATAAATGTAAATAGTGTCTGAAATACATGTTTACACGAGTCTTCCTTCCTGAAGCATCCTCCCGGCTCTCCGTGTACACTGAGGGAAGTTCACGCTTGTGTGTACGTCAAGCAGTGTTTCCTCATGAGGTCTCCCTCCTGAACTGCCCAATCCACTCTTGACCCTACTTCCTGGTCTAAAATTAACCCCACCCACAAGCACCACCACCCAAAGTCTGTCGCCAGGAAACTGCTATCATCATCCATCATTTTATTTTTGATGTCAGCTCACAGATTCACGCACAAATAATACCTGCTGCTTTTTTTATTTTCTACTCATCTGCCAGAGCAACATGTCCCCTCAAAATAACGTGATTTCTCAGAGCGTCCACAACAACAAGAGTTTGATAGCTAAGACTTTATTTGTAGCACCAGACCTGTGATCCCTGTGACAGTCAGAATTAGTGGAGCGTTCAGTTACTGGCAGCTGGAGTAATGAGCAGATTGGCAGCTACCATCACTATTATAATTAACATATGGACAAACATATTGAAGCACGCTCTAATATATTGAAAGCGTACAAAGATAGAAAAGTCTCGTAAAAGAAAATACTGCAACCAAGCTTACAATTAATTAACATTAAAGATCCATTCAGGAAACAAATTATTATCAAATAAATCATTCTAATAAAAGATTTTAAGGCAGAGTCACAGTAAAGTAGGCCGAGAAGCTCATGAGTAGTGTAACACTCTTGGTTGTACATGTTGAGTTTCACAGCATTTATCCCATTGTTGTTGCCATCTGAACTGTTTATGGACCGGGCGGCTCCCTTCTGCCCGTTGACTGTCTGTGCTGATGCTGTCAGTACTACTTAGCTGACAACGCAAAAGATTGAGGTTAATATGGAATTTAGGTTCAGAACTTTAACAGAAGTCTATAAAAAAGCCTATTTATGTTCAGTTGGACTGAAACAATCAAAGCAATAAATCAACAGCAGCAAACCAGTCCACCTTAACAAGTGGAGATATCCGTTTCAAGGAGCGAAATATTTTGATAGTTAAGAAAAACACCTGACCAGCCACGGCCCTGTGCAAAAGTGTCTGAGAAGATTAGTGTTTAGATTAGTTTGTTATTGTTCTAAAAGAAAATGCATTGTGCAACTTGTGTTGATGGTTGATGATCCGCTTTGGGCCAACATTCATACCAGGCTGGTGGGCGAGCTCTGCGGTGGAGCTGGAATTGGGGGGCAAACAGATCCTATGACTATCACACTGCAGCTGTCACTGGTGTGTAACATCAAGACAGGCACGCTCCCACCAGCAGCTCTGTCAGCTCTGCAGCATTAAGCCATTTCAATGTATTTTTCACTGGCACACTTACAATAAACGAGAGTTTAGGTGCATTTCTCTAAATGTTGCGCTTCTCCTGCGGTCCAGTGTTGGAGGCCCCACCCATCTGGCACTCTTAAAGGTTTAAATAAATGCCACGAATAATTTTCAAGTGTTATTTGACCCAGGTCTCATTACAAAACACTCTTTTAAACTTGGAGTCATAGTGACATGCCACACTGCAAATACTTACCATGCACCTCAGTGAATACTCGAGTGTTTGCAACCGGCAACTGGCATGTTGGAATAAACACAAGCGGCAGCTGTCTTACTAAAACTGTCTTTGCGTTTAAACAGCATGCTATTGTTATGCTCTCTAAAGTCAGCAATGTTGAGTCTGCAGGCTGCTACATAAACTATTCTGCATAGCTCTCAGCAGCTGCCAAATGTTGAAGCAATATTTCAGGAAATAAAACAAGTTCTCAGGCTGATTTAAAACTAAATTAATAATAGAGCGAGCACCAAAGGCTGAAGATGCATTAATACCACTGCTACTCCAGAAAGTGAGTTATCAGTCCCTTCTGACCATGACTTCTAACACCTGCTTTCCTCTCTGCACAGACCAGCATTAGAAAGCCCTCAGGAATCTGCAGGCTGCACTGTGTCATCAACACAGACTTTATTAAAGCACATCCATCCAGCCTACCTTAATTCTCAGCCTCAGCGTGCCTCCTCCAGCAGTTCAAAGGTGACAGACCTCCACCTGCAGCTTAAATCTCAGCTTCTCTCTCTTTTCTTATCTTCCTACGACTACCTCTAACATTCACTTCCTGTCTTTCTTCAGCTGCTCTCCTTCACTTGTTGATGTTGTTGGTATTTTAACTCTTCTCCCTCTCTCTCTGTCGAAGCCCTTTGCCCCTTGTCACCAGCCAGCCCGTTGCTCCCCTCACTGAAACCTCAGGCCTGGACCTGGCCCATGGCATCTCTAGGAGGGACGCATCCAGCCGCCTGATTGGCCGGAGGGCAGAGAGATGCCCCCATATTAGGGCAGAAACAGGAGGGGCTGCGATACAGGAGGGAGGAGAAGAAGATAACAAAGTTTATGAGTTTCTGACATAGTAGAGTGTCTGTCTGAGAAGTGAGACTACCGGTTGTTTCTCTGTGTCTCACGTGCCTGCAGCATGTCTCCACACAGAAACCAACAAACATGTCATGGTTTGATGAAATCCATCATTATCTGTGAGACAACAATAGAGCTGTACTAGGAGGTAACTTGTATTATTTTAAAGCTGATAAAACGAGAACTTGTTGCAGCTCTCAAAGTTACTGCTACATTGATTTTAAATGAAAAAACAAAACTTTCCATTCTTCCAAACAAATTTACATATAGACCTGGCTGCATCAGTGCTATAATGGTGTGTAAAATATATTAAAGAGTAGACTACGGGGTATACAATAAAGGTCCTTCTACTTTGAACAATGCTCATCCTCATAACTGCTGACTTTGCAACATGCAAGTTGACCAATGGGACATTTTCCAAAAATGTGATGTTCTCGGTGAAACTATGTTGTGCCACATTAGAAACATGGGTTTTCCTTCCAGTAAGTTGTCTGATGGTGGTTTTAGGTCTCAGTGTCCCATCTGAGAGATCTAACTTCAGACCCAGAAGCCAAAATAAACCAGAAAACGGGCTCTAATAAATTCCAGACGCTCTTTAAATGCCTGAATGAACTTTCCAACAAGTGATGTTGTTGGGAAGTTATTTTTATCCCAAATGGTTGAAAATAGGAACAGCAGGCCTTGGATCTTGTTTTAGAGAAAGTGTGAGGCTTCCTTTCAGGGGAGCAGCTGCTGTTGTGAGCTGAAGGCTCTGTGTGTGTGTGTGTGTGTGTGTTCCTGTCTGCGTTTCACCATGTCAGTGCGTATCTGTCAGAACATTTGTGTATGTCTATGTTTATTTCCCTCCCTGTACTTACAGATGATTTGTAGTAAACCAGCTGGGGTAAATATCAGAAGGTTTAGACGTGCCAGACAGCGAGCCAAAGTCCGCCCAACTGCCCATGGATGAATTATAAGACTACAAACAGAGACATGTAAAAGGCCCACCCACCCATTCCACGCAGAGGCAAGATACAGAGAAAGAAACAACCGCTTGTTGTGGTAGTTGTGTTTCTTTGTAGTTGTTTTTCATCAGTTCGTAGTTGTTTTGCATCTGTTTGTAGTTGTTTTGCATCTGTTTGTAGTAGTAATGTATCTCTTCCAGTGACCTTTTGCAGGTGAAGGTTATGACACTTTGTACATCCCTGTAGCTGAATTCTCTTGAGGTCAGAGGTCACCCAGTGTCCTTGGTGGGGCTCAGTGTCTTGCTCAAGGGCACTTCAGCTTGGTGGATGCTGGACAACATGAGGGCTTGATCCTCAGGTGTTAATCCCATTTATGCTGCATCTAGGTTCATATTCAGCACGTGTCACCCAGAGACACTTCTCAAAGAGGCAGTAATGCGAACAAAGCAAGACTGACACAACTTCATGCTCACTGAGGTGAAATGCAGCAGAGAGGCGTTCACTCTAGTGGAAGTAATTCAGCTGGATGAAAAGAGTTGAACTGATTCTGTAAAGTAAATCCCAAACACAGCTGGATCAAGAGCAGCCGGCTGAAGATCCTTACATCTAACATCAATCACATATTACTAACTAATGTTAAACTCTCCAGACAAGATGTTGTGATGCTGGCAGACAACCCTCTGAACAAAATGATTGATTTTCAGCACGATTTAGAAAAAATTATTCAATAATGTAAATGTAAAATGTTCTGCATTTGAATTCACACTCTGTACACACCCACTTAGTACATTTAGTGTGAATTGAATCACTCTGCTCTGAAGGAACTGGGAATGGGCATGTGTTTTCTTTTATAGAGAAAATGCATTGAAACAAAGTCACTGAGAGATGATTTCAGTATGAAAATAATCAATAATTGCAGTTCTGTAAAAATGGTTGAGACTGTAGAAAGATGTGAACTCTCCCTCACTCCTCTTAGTTAGATAATTCCCATCACCATCGCTCCACCAAACTACAACCTGAGGTCTGGTTAGCCAGAATATGTGAAAACACCTGCAGATCCTTTAAGCCTCTATCCAGAGAGCCCAGGGATTTATAAACAACATTCAACTGCGTACCACCCCCCCCCAGGGACCCAGTAAAGCACCATCCAGCCCTGTACCCGGCCCACAGCCCCACACATGAGCGATGGATGTGTTTCTTGCCAGTGAGCCGTGTGGAGGTGGGGTGGTGGGGTGGTAGGGTGGTGGGGGGAGATGCTGTCAGCACAGATCAGGCAGCCAGCACTGTGTCAGCTAACATGGTCATTGTTGCACTCCAGCTCCCACACAAAGCCAGGATTTAGATACGGGTGAGGCCTGGGACCCTGAAACAAGGGCTGGGCAGGACAGGGGGGAGAGAGGGAGAGAGAGGGGGAGAGAGGGGGAGGTATCTGCACGCACATCACTGTTAAACTCATTTCTTTTGACGATGTTCGTGTTTTCCGTTGAAGGATTGCGTCATCATGAAGGCAGAATTAAGTACATGCTCACAGTGCATGGTATCGTACGGTAGCTTTGCAGATATACAAGGTTCTGTGAATGATGGTCCGGAGAGGCAGACGGGGGTGCGCTAAAGGAGGACTGAGGAGAAGTAGAGTGGCGAGGGAGGGGTCGGGTGTGTTAACGGGAGGATGGGCAGCTCAGTTGGCATGGGGCACGAGGTCCCACCACACCACAGCTATGCCCTCGTCAGCACTTAAATGGGTCAGGAGACTGGAGCAGGCAGTGTGTGTGTGTGTGTGTGTGTAACAGGCCTGGTCTGAGAGGCAGTGTCTGAGGGGTGGAGGGGGTGGGGGGTGTCTACCACTTCTCCAGATGTTATTAACTTCACTGTATGCCCACAGTGGCCACAGGGAATATCTCTTGTGATTCGCTAGAAGGTGTCAGCTACAGATGATGTAGTTGCATTCAAACTCTAGTCAGTCAAAACACAGTGTGTATTTTGTTGTTGTGAACAGAGAATATTATTAATAATATTATTAATACTGAGAACAAGACAAAAGACAATAAACGTTATTAAAGAAATGTAAAGTTCCCCTTGTTGCTGACAACCTGATATTGTACAAAATGCTCACGACTGAACCCGACCCAACCTGACCGCAACATTACACTGGAGGTGACTGAGGAAACTGAGTGAAGAAGACTGGCAGCTTAACACCAACACACACACACACACACACTGGGGAAGCAGCTCTGTTAGTGGCTCCAGCAGAGAAACTAAACAGTGACACTGTCTCACTTCCTCCCTCGGCTTCGACTTGAGCTGCGACTGAACGAGCTTCTGCGTGCTGTCCTGACCTCGGGTATTAATACAGATGAATGTGAGCAGTTGCCACAGTATGTACCTGCCTGCGGTCTATTGTATGATGTTTATACAATATTAATGTAGCAAATTAATATAATCCTTTTGTCTTTTTATTAATTAAATACATTTAATCTCCTCACCTGTCAACAAGCGTCTGTTCTCAGGGGAAATGATTTCTGGGTAAAAACGTGATGTGATGAACTCTGCATCACAAAGTGAGCGTACACGACTGTGGGTTCAGTCTCAAAGTTAACAACCAGCTGATGAAGAAAATCCCAAACCTGATATTTCTCCCAAAAGACACCAGACACATGACTCTGAGGGAAGCTCGTGTCGCTCTGTGTCCAGTGGACGGGTTAGTAGCCACTTGTTTGCTAACACGTTAAGAAGATAACGAATGGAATTGTGTTTGTTTTTCTGCCCCGTGTTAAAAAGTCACTTTATATATAAAATTCTATAAATAGTAAATTCTATATTGACTCAGTTCAGAGGAGCACTTTGTATTTGTTGTGACTGTTATATTTTATATATATGTAAATATATATAAATAAATGTAACACCTCTTCCTGTGATTTACTTGTTGTTGTGTGGCTTTAGCTCTCAGCATCAAAATGTTTTTTTTAAAAGTATTTTGAGTTATTTAGCCACTTTAACCCTATTCTTTAAATGATTCCCACATCATTTACCCTGATCGGACAATATTCACACTGAGAGTTGAGAGGGAAAGAAAGTCTTGCTGCTAAAAAACAACATGCAAGCTAATTTTCAGAACATTTGTAACTTTTAAAAGTTAAAAAGCATCTCCAGTGTAATTGACACCTTTGTCCAACACAAAGTGTAATTTGACTAATTCTGGAAATGCAGCAATGAGAGGCCTCGGTCTTAGTGTTAGCTTCTTGAATATCCACAGCTGGCTAAATGAAATGCTGCGTGTTCTTGTTCACTAATGAGCAAAGAGGAGATGCAGAGTGAGTCGCAGTCATGAGACAGAATTACATGAAGCAGGACACGGTTGTGAGTGACTCTGGCTACCTAGCATAGCTGCTAATAGCCAACAAGTCACCAAACCTTTCAGTTAGCTCTTATCACACATGACATCATGTTATTGATCATCACAAGGAGTTACCACAAGCTGTAGTGCAGATCCAGATGTGACCAAGCAGCAGAATCAGCAAAAACTGAACATATACGAGGACAACATCTCGTCCACTGCTGATCAGTAAACTTTGCACAGTGTATTCAGTGAAGTACCTCAACAAATGAACATCGGATGAGGCTGAAACTGTTCTGTTATACTGACTGTAAGAGACAGTGAGAATGTAAGTGGTGTCACAGTATCACCCCTCAATACAATATAACACATCTGACATGTCTCTCTCCACCTGCTTCATCGTAGGTCACTCCACGTACTTTAAATGCTGCTCTACATCCAAACAAATGGGGTCCATCCAAACTGCATGCAGGGAGCATATTTTAAAATAACTAAAGATATGAGAACTACATTTCCCCACCACAAACATATTAACACATGAAGTTCAAACAACCCCCAAAAAGCAGTAGTTTGAGGCAGAAACAGTGAAAAGAAAAGGGGTTGTGATCATGGTGGGTGATGGGTGTGAACATCTGCCTTCAATTCTCACAACCGTGGGTCTCATTTTAACTCCGTCAGACTGTTTTACTTTTGATACAAAGGATAATCAAACATTTCCTACATTTACAAAATAATTTCCTTAAATCTAATGCTTATCTTAACACAGTAGCTCAACCACTGCAGTAGATCATCTTTCTACGTGACAACAAGGAGAAGATGGAAAATGTTTGTGTTATATAATCCAGTCTTGTATCTACTAAAAGTGTGCCTCATAGTTTTCCAAACATGTTGTGCTGCTTTACAGTGGAGTAAGACGTGTGATTCATCCAGACCTGCATTGGAGGAAGGCGTCCAGGTGACTCTGAATATTCCACGCAGACACTCACACATGGTCCACAGCAGGAAGCCGATGGAGGAAACACACCAATGGAGCAGCCCACACACGGGCCGTGAGCCTGGGAGAGCCGGGCGGCGGAGCTGGGGGAGACAGGTGGGTGTCTGAGGTGATCCGGGGGGTTCGGTTTGACTGTTTGGGCCCGCGGGAGACCGAGCTACACTGTCAGTGGGAATCACAAGTAGAAAGAAAGCAAGAGAGAGAGAGAGA